>JBCAUI010519900.1:0-11963 GCA_038406195.1 Haplosyllis anthogorgicola | reverse complement strand
GTCCAGGTCATGCATTTGTTTACATTTTGGTTCAGGGCATTAAGGTTGATAAAATAGGAGTCAGCACTTCCTAGGTAAGAATCCGTAAATAGAAGGCAGTGTCAATATGGTATGGAATGAAAGTTTGTCAGGGAAGACTTAAATCTGATGTCTAAGATTACAAAAGGATACCACAACATGTATCCTCCGCCCCTCATCGCATAAAACAATCTAGTGAATTACATTTGGCTAGGAAGGCACCTAACTGATTTCAAAAGAGAAAATTGGCGTATGTTCATGTTGGGAAACATACAACTGATTCATTCGATTAGTTCAGATCTTTACAGTGGTATGTTGTATTACTAATTTTGATGAGAATATTTTCTCTGAAACAGACAATACATATTGCATATTGACCAAATATGTGCTCGTTGTAGTGTAAATACGAGGCATTTGAATCGCAGATGCCAGCCATTCCAATCGAATGTGACACTACACATAAAGGCGAAATTCGAAAAAAAAGTCTCTGTCACTGGAACACACGACATAGAATTTTTGTATATTTTTTCAAGTAAAATCCGGAGTAGAATTCATGTTCCATAATTTTAGTTCTTATGAGAATGAATAAAATGGCAATGTTCTTTCACAAATGTTAAATTTGCACCTTGACCTTATCTTATTCCGGTTTTTTTGGTTGTTTTTTTTTTTTGTAAATAATAAATGTAACGTTTGAAAATATACTACAACTATTTATAAGTTTTATAACATAAACAACCACCTTAAATTTTTAAAATTTAAATTTTGGTATCTTTCTATATCAACTCAAGACATGAAGAGAGATAAAATTATTACCTTGTGTCAACGTTATCAAGCATTTCACTTGAGCAGTTTTCTTTGAAAGGTAAAGTATCTCGAAATGAGCAGCGGGAAGAAAGGCCTGCAATTAATGAAGATGTTTTTTGCAAAAAAAGCCTCTGTGACAGTCAATGGACTAAGGATCTACATTAAGTTCATTTTGCCATTGTAGTACACAGTAATGAAAATGAACTAATTTTAGGCGATAATCGTCTTTTTTAATCGTTTCATTTATGGATAGCAATCATAGTTATTTATTTATTTATTATTTTCTCCATATATACGGTAATTTATTTGCAAATTTAAGGCTTTCACAGTTGCCACTCTCCAAATTTAAAAAAAAGATATTCCAAAACCGTTTTTGTTTCAAAAGTCGGAAATCAGTATTTACTCATACACTTGATGTTCAGCTAAGAAAAGTAAGACAAATCTAAAAATACTACAATGCCTGGAACTTATATTTAGCACAGAGAAATATTGTCAACATTTACGCAACATTTATTACTAAAGTTTCAAGACGTCCACGACAGAGGCAAAAATTTTAACAACAAACAGTTAATAAAAATTTTGATTAAACTTACCTTTCGAAATAAGAATAAAGTTTGCTGACAAAGCCTCAGTTTTGGTTCATCTGAAGAATTGCAGAGAATCAGCTGGAGCACCTGACAATGTTAATGTTGCTTTGATATCCAGGAAAAGAGCCAAGTGCATACCACAATAATTCTCTGCTGAAATAATCTGTGTTGCAGAATGTCTCAACTGAATCCTTTGGCTATGGTAACTATGCAAGATCTGCACATTTCAGCATTCAATTTATAGCGTGGGGATTTTCAAAAATGGTCATCCTCTTCAAATAGGGCCTGGGAATAAGCATGAATAGCTGTGAGTACAGTCAGCTTGAAAAATCATGGACCACTGAACGTGTATTTACAACTGAGTGGTAACAAGAATATCCAGGTGTAAATGCCAGACTTGCAGTAAGCTGCACAGATGCCATTCCATTCAGTACGCCATCAAAATATGTTGTTTTCACGAAACAGGGAACAGTGGGGTTACATGTAAACCAAGGCCCAGTAATGAGTACTCAAAGGTGTAGAAATGGTTTAGGTGAGTTTCCAGCCAATGAAATTAGAGAATTGCAGGTGAGCAGAGCATGAACGGCAAAGCTTTTGCAATTATCGTCACTCATGCATTGCACACGAAAGCCACTGCACTGCACTTTCTGAGCACTGAATGCAATGGAGGAACGAAATACATATGTATCAGTGTTAGGATTCGACTCAGGATCTATCTATTGATTCCCGATCCTACCAAATTTGAAACTTTTCAACTTTGAATATTTAAATGAAAATTTTATCGAAGTTTTATCCATATCTTGACAAATCATGTCACAAGTTCCTGGGGGCGGAATAAACCATGAAAGAAGGGGGAATAGATTTTAAACAGACACCCCATCCTGAATACATTTCTTGAATTAAAGAATAGTACAATCTCGTCTGTTGTTACATAATACACACACTATTTCTCATAATGAATTCATTTTATTTTTAAGCATTAGTCATATTTTACAATTAGTCTAACTAGTGGAGATCCAAACTTTAAAAAAATCTATATTTACTTATTAGATTGATACATGTACATGGATTTGCTGATCACGAGTTTTGTCGCGGTCATGATCCCGGGAACAGAGTATTAATTTTGCCATTTTGTGATCATTACCATACTAAACATGAAACACAATATTTCATACCTATATCTATATCTGGTATAATTGTGTTTACACGTGCTAGTTAGTGGATAGTTAGGTGTGGTCTGTAGGCATCCAGAACCAAATCCAATATTGTTTTATTCTGCGCTTACAGGAAAGAAGTTTAAATGCCGCAATTGGCAATTTTGCATAAGATTCTAATTGGATTCACATTTTTATTCAGTATCGAAATGTAACATACATAGATAGCTTGGGATATATTCGGTCAAGTAGAAATTTTGAAATTTTGAAATATGGGCAACGGAGCGTCTTCTTCACCGTACAGATATTGCAACAGTAAACATGTTCACAGAAACAGTAAGGACTACCATGAAGTGATGGCTAGAGTGCGATCCGCCACTGCGGGCTCAAGGAAACGATCCAGGGAAGGGTACAAGTATGTAACGGGTGATGTTCTATCGGAATCAAATGCGGAAGACGATTATGCGTCCAAAAGCGACAGTCGAACAGCAACAAGTGGAAACCATGCGGTGACGATAACAGATGGCGAAACACTCGTGTTTTCGGATGGTGGAAATTCGCTCGTGGTACCGAGAAACGATCAGGCAAATCGCAGGCGTTTAAGAAGCGAGACTGAACGTATGATACACATTGATGTGGATGGCGGAAATAAAAGTGTACAACAGGACAGATCATTTGCAGTTGGTGTCATGGATTAAAGAAATAGTGGCGGATCCAAGATTACTCCTGTGGAGATATTTCTTGATATTGGTGAAAAGACAAACCAGTCTGCATTGATCTGCAATTCGTCCAAAGGCTAAACCTGTTGATACCTTTTGGTATTTTGCAGTATCTTGCGTGGCATTTATTAACCAGTATTTAAATGTGCGAATCAAAGTGAACTAAATGTTGTTGATGGTAATAACCATATCACTACTGAACTACATCTTAAGACATTGAAAGAAAGTGTAAATTTAGCATTAATTCCCTCCTTTATCCTGAGGGAATTAATGTTTACAAACGAAGTTCACGACTTATCTTTGCAGTTTATTGTGGCTTCGCATATAATTTATCGTAAAAGCTATAAATAAATACATTACGGAACTTCCAAATAGTTGTATTGATTTATTTATATATCTCATGAACTCGATAAAAGTTTTAATGTACATACAAATCATGCAAAATATCCGTGTACATAATCGTACAATCTTATGACGCATTACAATGCCCATTAAGGGAATCTTTCTGTTATGGAAATAGCATATACATTAAAAAACTTTGTGAAAAGCTTGACAAGGTAAGTTATATACAAATAAATTTAACTTATTGTCAATTATGTACACAAAACACCCAATTCGCGTAGACCAAAACAGGCTTGCTACTTCTGCATTTTCACTACTTGTTTTTTATCTAGTTTAATGTAAAACTTTCAACTATGTGTTTCCTCTGCAAGGTTGCAAAGTTAACTAAACGCAAGTACGGTTACTTGCAGACATCACGTGAATTTTAAGCACACTTTGTTAAAATATGTTTCTCTTTTATTGACTAGACTTTTGTTACCATAATCCACATTCACAAGTTTTGGTGTACTCGATAATAGTTACACATTATCTTGATTTAGCTTTTTTCTGCATAGCAATATTCTAGATTTGAGATTGAACTTATAATATGGACTTTACATAAAGCAAAGCGAGGACAATTTCTACAGTCAAATTTTCTCCACAAAGGCAAATTTCAAGGGTAATTTTTCTGTTTCTCTGGAGTAAAATTATAGCAGTATCAATCCATTTGAAATTTTGCTGCGTGGCTTAAGGTAACCCCATGCTTTCATTTCTTTGCATTTTTTCTTGGTTTCAAGCAATATATACATATTGTTTCAATCAATATCACAGTTTTTAAAATTGGAGAGTCATGGTGTCATGTCACGTGTTCTCATCTACGTATGGCAGTGGATGTAGTTTCTTAGTTTCAGCCTCATTTCCATGTTTACTCTTCGTATGTGGTTTCCACTTGGCCCACACTCGTGGTGGGACGTAGATTTTGGCCAATAAAATTAATATCACAAAGCAGAGGAAAACACATATAGCTGGAAAAGAAGAAGAATTGTTTATTAATTTGTGAGTTAGTGTTCATAATAATTTACATGGTCAATAGATTCAATATACTTGAGTGGAATGTTCGCAACATTTTACTAAATGTGCTATTACAAACTGTTTGTCAAATAGAAAGGTCAATGTAATAAGGATTAAATTACCACCAAAGATAGAAACTGTAAGTTGTCAATGTAAACTAACCCGTTAACACCCACAGAGCTATAGTTGCCTGTGCTTGCTTCTCTTTTATTGGAGCTGTCTGCTTTTCGCAATGATCTGTGAAGAGACATGATTCATCATAACATTTTGTAAAGTGGTTTCACCATCACAAACGGTTACAGAATTTCTTCTTATCCCATAACACATGGGTATTTCTGGCAAGTATTTTGAAATTACTTTTAAATATTTGTCAGTTGGTTCAAAATAAAGTTGCCATAACCGATGTGGGTTTTTTTTTTCAAATAATGAGTTGTCAGAGACAGCCAACGACATAATTTCAGTTGATAATGGGGTCGCATTCTTTAGAGATGAAACGGTAAACTGTCGACTTACTTCTTTCTTCATCACATGGACTGTTCTGTAAAAGATAAGACAGGTAATCGTTCCACAGCGCCATCTGCTGGGCCCGGAAGTGATCCCTGCCGGATGAGCTGTCCAATGAGGTGGTGAACCGGATGTACTTCCTTTCTTCCTCGGTGTAACGACCCCAGACTACACCACCATCCTCTAGTAACGGATTAGGATCACTACAAAAGTGAAGAGGTATTAAAGATCTGAGAAAGTATCTTCGTGAGAAATGAGAAATAAAGTAGACTTTTGTATTTTAAAATAAGAAACCAAGCCTAGTATTCACTCTTATGATGAAAACATTGAGGATATCTTATTATTGTATTGGTCTTTTTTTTTTAACTAATAAAAGCAGTTTGCAGTGTCCCTTTTCTCATATGCAGTCAATTGTTTTGAAATTGAAACTTAAGTATTGAGTTTCTTAGGACAATCTCAACAGAATGTTTGAAAGTTATACTTAAGGTAAATTTCACTTGTACAGTTTCTGATATATGGAAGTCATGTTTTGAATGCACTTAACAAATTTCACATTTAAATTTAAATTCTTCATGGCCATGTTTCTTAACATGGTTATCTTAAAGTGCGATGTGTATTGCACTTGGCGACGGACAAGTCAATTACAGTCGATACATCAACAACATACCATAAACTGTTTATAAAAACGCAGTTTACTTTGACAACTTCATCAGCCTGAACTTCCACCGATTTGCTGGAAAATCCTGAACAAATAACCTTACATTCCTCTGTCTAATATTGATTACGGAACCTCAAAGGTGTGAGTGAAAGCAAATATTAACTCCACTGATCCTTATTGAATTAAAGTGACACAGTATGCATGTACAAATTTGCATGGTGAAATTTGATATCGTTGACGCGCCCAGATTTTGATTGCAGAAAATATAAACATTTATTGGTGAAGAACATTTATGGGAATGATACAAAGACCCTGTTCAATCTTGCAGCTATTCCAGCTAAGAAAATCAGTAGAAAACTCACGAACATATCAAAGATGGAAAATTGCACTCGAGATTAAAATTTTATATTTGAGACAATGGTCCTACAGGAAAGATTACACTCCTCCCCGGATATATCGATATCGCTTATATCGATATCCCGCTTATATCGATACAATCTCTTGCAGTCAGTCAAATTAAAATAAAAAGATATTTGTTCCGCTTATATCAATACAATTTTATATTGCCAAATTTATCGATATAACCGGGGAGGAGTGTACCATAAATAGTCAAAAGCAAGTTGTTTGAAGGATTGAAAAGAGTATCAGTATTTGACGTACTGCCGAAAGCTCATTTCATACCCGACTACATCACACTAAGTAAATTTGCGGAATCCAAGCAAACAATAAAAGTTTACATTCGAGTATAGTGTAAAAAGTGTGGGCTATTTCATTGAAAACCGTTGATATATATTTTTCATTGTTACTTAAATCGATTATTACTAAATTACTTTGGTTCTTTAGGTCTTAACACAAACAAATTTAAGTTGGTAAAATTTAGTTTTTGAGTCTTTTTGACATCGTTTCCAAGTTCACAATTAACGTAACGTTGCGATAAAATAAGTCTGGAACAGCCACTGCTTAAACAATATGCTGTAACGTAATGTATGCGTTCTGTTATATAAATTTTCTGCTTAATGAGGCACATTTTATGGAAAAGAAAAAAGTCAGACACAATTTAAACCATGCCTAACCATAAATGTACCAAACGCTGCCATAGCCATCGTCTCTTTAAAATTAAACGTAAATTTTGCCCTTCACCTGTGCTTCTGGCAAAACGATTAAAGAAATGGTTGTTCGTCTCTCCCTCTTCCTTTGCTAAATTTTCTGCTCAATTTACAGACAAACCTATTTGGTTTAAGTCTTTTATCGGAACATATTGGATTTGTTAAACAAACAGAAGTGTCCTATTACTTTGGCCGATCATTTTCAAATGTTCTTCGTAGTAGTCTTCATTACAATTGCGAAATGGGATTGTAAATTTTCAAAGAAGCAAATCTTCATTTAAAATTGCACTGCCTATCAGTTTTCTTTAAAATGAAGACATTTCAATTTTCCTTAAATGGGCCATTCATCTTAAGGTAACAGACGTGGTGTAAAATTCCGTACATTTACAAAGTCTGTTTATGACCTTAACGGCTGAAGATCAGCTTGATAAATAAAGATGTCAAAAATATTTGTATCAAGACACTACAAACAACTTTAGATGCTTGTGTTGTACATGGTAAAAAGTATGAATATTCTTTTTCAAGTGCTATGCTATTTTTAAATTCTGTTGCCATACTGGGATTTTATAGTTAGGAGCTCTTCAAACTTTTTTTATCCCTTCGAAAATCCTATTTAAGTGTACCGCAACAGATAAATGATAACAGATGGGCAACAAGATAGAAATTCGAATGGAAAGAATGCGCATTTATGAAGGAATTTAATTCAAAATCATTGCCAACGGTCCCATTTAATAAAATGGAAAAGATGTTGGAATTACCTCAAGATTAACTGTATCCATATTTCCATATGTTCAAATGAGCACTCTCGCAACAATAATGCATTCAAGTGAAAATTTAAAAAATTACGCTGAATTTGCTCCTTTTAAAACTTACAGTTAAAGAAGCATTTGAGAGTATGTTCATTTTGCATTACATTTTGATTAAAAAGTTAATCTTATGATCAAGTGTTAGTGCACATTGAAAGGGCTTTTCCACAAATTTCTTTTCTTCGCTCTTCTATCTCTTCTATTTTATTCTTTCGTTTGTCTGTTCTTCAAGACCAGATGCAAATTCTCCGATGACAACATTTACAAACAGTTGCAAACATTACTTATTGGCGCATAGAGTAACATTTTGAAACCGCCAGAAGGCTGCCGCAATAATTCTTCAGTATACAGACTGGAAATTCCCAACTAACAATTTTTGGTACGTTCGAAGACACCAGGTTTTTGGGGGTTTTTTTTTTTCAAAAGGACTACCTATCAAAGTGTTTTCACAGACAGTGATAGTAAGATGTATTATGAAAAATAATACATGTACATGTATAATAACAAAAGCGAGAATTGAAAGCTTTCAGAGAGGTTCTCTCAATCGCTGCCCACAGAAAACATAGTTATTTGGTAATAATAACATTTGGACTGCCAAACATACTCTATCGGATCTACGACGAACGCTTGTGTCCATCTCCATAATATTTTTAAAGCGATCCTGACAGCCAAAGGGATGGAGCATAACATGGTCAAACACTTGTCGAACTTTCTAACCGCAGCTCCAATCAATTTCTCATAAAGATCAAGTACACCTGTAGGCCATAGGCCACGAGTCTGCAACTTTGGTGTCGAAAGGTTGTAAGGTTATAATATTTAACTACAAATATACAAAAGCTAAGGACTACCATAACCGTTATAACCAAAGTATGTTTTTGCGTACCATGGTGTCTGTTACTGATTGAACATCGAATTATGGATTCGCAACTTTTTACGTTGGGATGTTTATAACATGCTGTATCTATAACTCTTTTGAAAATATGATTAATGCATAATCCTCGACTTAATGCAATCATACATGAATTATCGTGAACAATTGCATTGGTAAAGTAACTAGCTCGGGTGCGGTTGTTTTCTTTTCTTTCTGCCTGATAAAAAATAGCAATTGTGAATATCAAGCCTAAGAAACTTCAGTCTGCTATCTGTTGTGCACGTCATAGGTGGTCGACCAGGCTATTTTCTTCTACCTTAGATAATTTCAGAAGTAAGGTAATGCGTGTGTCATTCTGCTTTATTGCAATAGAAATGTAGCTGATTTTTATCACTCTTTAGTGTTAAAGTTCAAGTAATTTGGCTGCTTGTTCTGTAGTTTCTTTTATGTGTATTTACTAGTTTGCAATTATCGTTACGCTTGTAGGTTCAAGCATTCTTCGGTGGAGGTAGAAATATGATTTAGCCACCAGACAAAAGGTTCACATGCAATCTTAAGAAAGTCTTCTCTTTGCAGAGGTCTGCACATCTTTAAAGAAACCAACAGGTAGAGAACAATTTGGATAGAGAACAATGTCCATGTTATCCTTTAAATTACAAATATTATGAAAATGAATACTGGCTCCCCATTGTGAAAATATGTATGAGCCAACATTCTTCATAAACATTCTTACAATATTCATACGTACTCATTTTACACGGAGAGGAGTATGATAGTACTCATCGTAAATAAAAAGTACCTGTAGTTGTTTTTCCAAGTACTCTTCTGTATAATACTTTACAACAGTTCTGGTTGGCTTGTAGATCTTATTTATTTCACTTCAAAGAAGGCTTTAAGTCAAAGTCTTGTCAAACATCCAAACTTCATTCCCTAGATCATTCAATCACTGTGAATCACACCTGTAGGCCCGTGAATTATAGGCAAGTGCTAATTTTTTGCAGGTTGGTCTTTAGACAGAGACATACCTTGGTAATAATAGATACTTGGTCTTATTAGTTTAGTCTTACTGAAATTCCCCTTGACTAAATATATCACTAAATACATAACACCTCAAGAAAAGAGGTGTGCCTCTTGCTTATCTAATGAAAAATATCCAATACTAAGGTAAATCAATATTACCTCAGTTGATGCAAGTACAAGGGTAAAAATCATAAATATTTGATACTACATCTTTCTCAGAGCTAGGTAAGCCCCGGTAAATTCTGGGATGTGAAATAAAAACGCTGACAATGTAGTTCCCGGTGATAGAAGACCCAGTTAATTTTTAATTCAAAATATTTCAACTTTCGGTCCATCGATGAAACACAAGCCCCGTTCCATAGGAGTACAAGTCCTTTGCACCCTTAGATCCACCCTATGTGTAGGTTTATGATTAACATCTTAACACACCTTGATTGTTTTTCTTCGTTTATTATTTTGGGATGCTTCAAAGAAGAATTGCCAATGGCGAAAATGTACAGTATGTTGCTTAGTGTCTCGCACTGAATATGATTTCCATGAAAGAAAGAATTCAAATAAACTAAGAAAAGGTATTTCTACATATCTTCCTTAAGGATTTCATTTGTGTCTTCATTTCATCCAAACAAAAGAGCTTGTCAATATTGACACTGGTTTGTGTATTTCTTGCTGTTCTTATGTCAGTTATTTACATCACGAGGCAGACGTTTAAATACTGCCCGAGTATACATTCTCATCTTTACACATACCTAGTAAATATTGATATTTGGACTGCTCAGAATTGTTACATCCAAGTAAACGTTACCTGTCTCATGGTTTATATATAATGACACCATTTTGATGTAGAATTTTGCAAATATCATAAGATCCCATTACACATATGTACCTGTACTGACACAGATTTCACCTTGGTTACCGTGCAGTCTGCACCAAGATCCACCAACCACCAACCTATCATGCAATTGTACCACACCTCGTCTATTTTTCTTTGTTTCTTGAAATGTGCTGTTCCTTTCACCTGGATAATGGCTCTTCAAAATTAGCCTACTGTGCACAGAGAACAGTACAAAAACTCTAAAACTGCTTGCTAAATAAAAGCGAAATTTTTAAAGTCATAGTATACTGATTTTGGTAACAAATGTGACATATGGTTTGGACCATCCCGCATAACTGCACATGAACGAATTTTTGGTAACCAGGTGAAAGTGGCAAAGATAGATCCTAGACAGTGACACAAGGTATAAAAACCTTTAACCCGTATTTTTGCCAACTGTAAAAAGCAATTCCTCCTACTGCAGTTTTCTTCAAACCTCTTGCTGCAGATGAACTGCAGGTATGTGGCAGACATAGAACACTCATTGAGCAGTGACATTTGGACTGCAGGGGATTTATTCCTGTAATTTTTCTATCTGTTATGATTGATTTTGCGTCCGAAATATCAGATTGTTTGGGCTATAAAGTGATACCAGATGATCTCGGATAATCCTGCAAGGATTGAATTTTTCTTATCATAAACATCAGTGGAGCACTTTGACTTGTTCACATTCCAATGCTGCAATAATTCTGTTTATCCTGCGAGCATCCGAATAAGATACTTGAAATCAGTCTACTGCTACTTGCGAATAAGAGATTTTCGCTGATAATATTTGGTTTTATATCCTTTGGGCATAAATGTTTATCACACATGCTCCTACCTCCCCAGAACTACTCGTGTAACTATTTTGCACTTTTTCTGTAAAATGTTAAAGGATCTATCCATGTTGTGATATGACCAAATCTCCCCCCTGCCCCCCAAAACACATCATTAAAATACCTAAGTACAACTAACATCATCACCTAATTACAAATATATGTTTTCGAAATCAGAAAACATTCCCCAATAAAAGTGCCACATTTTCAAACTAGGTAATGACAATGTGTCAAATGACTTCATGAAAAAGTGACAAAAGAAGAAATGTTACCCTGTTCTCGCAAAGTTCGTCCATCCTGACATCATAGCATGACTCAAACGTCTCTCCTCTAGGGTAGCTCCCTTGATTACGTCTCTCACATGACCAAATATGTACTGAACGTCTTCACCGTGGTCTGCTTGAACAAAGTTCGGTCTGAAAAATTAAACGAAGAACACGAATATCAATAAATCTTGAAATACAAATTGATTTCTCTGTATGCTAGGTGTTGCATGCATTATAAATATTAATAATCAATGTACTGACGAAGTTTCCATGTATGTGTATGGAAGCTTCCAATTGCGAACTTATTCCAATTGGAAATGAGACAAAGAATCCTGTTGCACACAACTATTTTATTTACAAGAATGCTACAGA
>JBCAUI010519889.1:0-11964 GCA_038406195.1 Haplosyllis anthogorgicola | reverse complement strand
ATCCACCACCATTGGATTTAGCACACATCCAAATGGCTTGAAAATAAGTTTTGGGGTGTGCCTAATCTTTCTGGTGGGGGGGTCCATATGCATGCATTGGGTTGTGCCAGCATGGTCCAAGGTCAAGCCACCTCACCTGCCACCTGGGGGGGGGGTCCATATGCATGCATTGGGTTGTGCCAGCATGGTCCAAGGTCAAGCCACTTCACCTGCCACCTGGGGGGGGGTCCATATGCATGCATTGGGTTGTGCCAGCATGGTCCAAGGTGAAGGCACCTCACCTGCCACCTTGGGGGGGGGGGTGGTCTGACTGCAGATAGACCTGTCTGCACACATTGGGCTATGCCAGCATCTGGTCCAAGGTCAAGCCACCTTGCCAGCCACTTGCAAAAGATCATGGGACAATTTTTTTTCTTTTTATTATGGGATGTACTTGGCAGCCGTTTTGTTTGTTAATCCAAGCGTGATAGACATTTTACCCGGCCTACCCGGGTAATTCTCTCGTTCTTAATATTCAAGTGCTCAAGATATTGACATTTTAACAATCCATTACTTTCTTTTTCTAGGAGCTCAAGATGAATCGAGAATCTGCAAGTATTTTGCATCTGGAAGAGAATGTTGGAGTGGAGAAAACTGTCGCTTTGAACACGTTCAGAGGGATGGTAAGTATTTGTAACTATGTATGAATGGTAAAACGATATTGGGGACTTGTAATTTTAGAAAATGACTCTGGATCGATCCTGTAAGACCTGTTTGTGGTAAACAATGTGGTGTACAAAGAGCAAACTGTTGATGACAAACAAAGACTATTCTAAATTAAAAGCTTGGTTGAGACCCGAATGCTGCCTTCATCCGTATGCATGTGTGCAAAACAACCCTGTACACATTTTAAGATGCACAGGTGCCAAAATTCACACCAAGTATGCTGTAAAGTAGGCACATGACTGCCCGTTCAGGCAGCAAAAATCTTGATCAGTTACAGTACGTGGAAGGCTAGTTAACAAGTTACCTTCCTAAAATAAAGGTAATGAATATGTTAAAGTTGATATGTTCTGTGCACATTTGTTTTTACGAGATATTCACCGAATTGTCAGCTATTTTTGTAGACTTAATTGATTTCAACCGTTGCTTCTTTCCGGCAGAACGATTCATCACCACAGATAGTGTGCCGGTGTATCAGATGGATGCTGATTACAACACAATAGAAACACCGGATGAAGGTACATGGGTGGTGGTGGAAGTGACGGCCATGTACAATCCAGCGCACTTCTACATCGCGTTTCCGTATGGTGCAGGCACAGTGCACGAATTAACGAAAGATGAAAATTGCGAGACCAGCGCTGATGGTGAGTTGAAAGTAGAAATTATAAACACAGATGGTAAGTTGAAAGTTGAAGTTACAGATACATAACAATGGACCAACTATGGTAACTAACCTTTCTTACCTCATCATTGTAGAGATACACACATTGAACTCAAATGTGTCGTGTAATGATAATTTTATTTTACTCAAAACAAGTTTTTCTTTTCACGCAACACATATTTGTTTGCCTTGATACACAATTCTTGACATATTTGCAGAAGGGTATGCTGGAAGCTCAAATTATGTGGAAAGTTTCGATGACATGCGAACCCGAATGAAGTAAGTCCCAAAAATCTGTACTTATGTTGCTTATGGATGCTAATCTCGTATTTGTGATAAAAATTACCCGGATTCCATACGTTCAGAATCGTTTGAGATATTTACCATTCAAATAACCATTTTAATGAATGATCGCGTTCTTTGAATTACGAAAAGAGACTCAATATCAATATGTAAACATTTCACATTGAAATGGATCATCTCAACCTCATTATCATTGACAAGTAAACTTATGGAAAAGGAAAAATGGCATTCATCTAAAGAAAACGTTTTTTGTGAACGTTATCTTGCTTATATTCGGAGGAGCACTGCTATTGTTTAGTGTGTATCATCCATTAGTTAGCCGAGATAACACGCAGAAAACTTGACTGGAGTATTTGTCATGTTCGACAAATTCCCATTTAACGTGTGTTGCTGTTTGATGGGGAAATTAAGTGATGACAGACTGTCTGCCTAAACAACACATGTATATTTTTGTTAAATGCATGTTTCATGGTATGATTTGATTTTAGACGAATGTTTACTGAAATAAAGGTGGTTTATGCAAAATCGGGGGATACAAATATTGATTTTGGCTTCGCAAACAAATGCATTAAACACATAGACTAAGAGACCCACACCACGAGAATAGAAATGCCAAGACAATATTGAAAAGTCGTGCACGAGAGAAGAGAGCTATCTCAATCAATTCCAGCTTCAATGTACAAATCAACACGAGAAGAAATCAGTTTCATATGTATCGTAGCACAACCTGGAAAACCATCACAAAATCAGATTAAGCGTGGGATAATTAGTGTGACATTTATTTATTCATTTTGCTTTATTTTTTTAGTGAACATTACAACCGGTTGGTTTTTCGGGACCATGATCTGACGCTTTATAAATTCGGTGAAATTGTCGTTGTTCAGTGGTTGACAGACGGGAACTGGTACCGAGCGCGAATCATGGAAAGCGAGGTGGAAGCAGACAGGCACGAGGTAAGTTCTGACGAATGTTTGTGCAAATGTAGTACATGTAGTCAAGTTATTTTCAGGACAAAAATTGTTGAAAAGGACGGACACACTCACACACTCATGAGTAATTCTGTCAAATGAAGGCAGAATATTTGTAATGAGACGGTTAAGATGATCACACAAATCCAAAAAAACGCATGGAAGGTAAGCATCATGAAACAACTGGTGTCAAGAATATTTATACAAGAAACAAAAAGATTTTGCCCGTAATTGGGTTCGTGATTAAATTATGAAACCTGCCGAAAATATTTCTGGCAAGTTTTTGATTCAGGCAACCTCATTTTTAGATCAATTGGCCTTTTTGGTAGCCTGAAAATTTCCGTCATTTCGTTTACTGTGATGGCAAATGATCTTTGATATATAAGGGCCTTTTTAATTTATTGCTGTCAATTTTATTACTGATGTGAAAAAGATGTGTAAGCAAGATTTCTTTATCACCGAATGTCATCCACCTCCATTGCACGTCCGTCATGTGTAACTTGCCTCTGACTTTCGCTTTGATATTTACGTCAATTGTTTTACAACATAACGTTTTGTTTTGCAAACATCTTGAATTGCATGCAAATTGTAGACTGAATTTAACCGCGAAAAGAAGTTCCGATTTCAAACAGTGATATACCTGCCCGGTACAGTAATATTTGAAAATGACGATAATGAATTTTCTGAACTACAAACTGTATAAATATAAATAAATAAGGTGCAAATTGAAAGCTGATCCCGTAAAGTTTACTCGGTTTTGAACTGGTTTCCTTTTGATTGACATGACATTGAAGTGACTTGTACTTAAAATAACATGCATAACACCTACTAATTCGCAACAACCGTTCAAAGTACAAATTGCACCACTCAATAGTTATAATTATGTTGACATTTATTTTATACTTCTTGCGTAAATGTGGGCTTCATTTACAAATGAATGTATCAGTGAATACGTCAAAACTGTTGATATTTGTCAAAATTGTTGGCCGCAATTTACTGATGAATGTGAAACCATGAATTTGCTGCTAGCATCACGATTGCATGTGGTAATTATCTTAATGTTGTACTGTCAGTGGTTGTATTACTTTGGACATTAGACAGAAAACCAGATTTTACAATAAGGATCTTCTTATTTATTTCGTCAGCCGTAGGCCTTTTTTTAATCATTTGGATTACCTTGCACTAGCAGGATTTTCAAAGTTGGGGTTTTTTGTGAAATCCTGATTTCAAAGTGCGGCAGGAAATGTAAGCCAAACAATTGATTTTAAAAAGCCGAATAAGAACATTTATGTTTATTATGTGTAAAATAACTAGTATTGATAACTTAGGAAGGACTGCATTTATGTTACATTCTAAATTTAATAGTTTTATATAGTTCTAATATTTACTATGTCAGTAATTAGGTAGGCGAAATAAATGAGGAAAACTTCGTTGAGCCTTACAAGAAGAACTATTTTTGATGATAGTTCAGATGATTGCTATTTGATTTCATAGTGAATATGTCGAAATAGTTCAAAAGGCGTTGTTGCTAACCTTCTTTATTGATTTCAGTGAGTCTGTTACTCACCGAATCAGTTGAATCTGACACGTATGTGTGGTTATCACGATCGGTTCAATTGATGAAAAATTGGCTCAAATTTCCAAACTAAAATTGTCATTGACTCTGCGAGTGATCCCAAACTATGTTTAATTGGTATTTAGTGTTTCCAGTGTAATGTTTCCAAATCTCTTGTGTATTTAATGATATTTATGCTTAGATATTTATTTATTTACAGTAAAAATGCCAGTCTGTTCATAAATTACTCTACAATTAAATGTGCATATTTACAATTTAGTGTTTAGCGTATATGCAAATAATAGACTAGAAACCCTACTTTTGCTTGGAGACGAAATGTTACTGATTTATCGTCAGATCTTGAATTACATTTGAGACCTGTGCATCTTAAAGTTGAGAAATTTAAAAAAAAAAGTAACACACAGTTTACAGCACTTGGTGCCAGAGTATGAACGGTAATTTGATACATGCTTCAACTCACGATTAACTTATTCCAATTTGCACGAATATATTTAATTGTTATGAGATTTCCTTTGTAATTCAAAATTTCAGACCAATTTACTTCCATTAACCTCACAATGTACTCAACTGGTGACCAGTTGATCACAGAAATGGTGGCTAAAAAGAGGTTTCACTGGAAATGACTACGTTTTAATTAACTAAATATACTCCAAATACATTTACTAGGTAAAGAATCGCCGAACTTTCGGTGTTAACAATTTGATAAACGATTCTGGAAACATGGAACTGGATACATTTGCGTATTTAAAGTAGTTGTAAGGTTGTGCTATGACTTCCAACAGGGCCGACAAAAGTCTTCGATCCTGCAAGATTCTTTGGTGTTGGTGTAGGCTGTACAGCCGGCCATCTCGCACAATGTCTTCAATAAGATCTTGATACTCTTCGTTGTAGGTCACGTAGGGTATGGAGAAACCAGTGGCACTATTGTGACTGTCCGTTTTGAACTGAATCCAGAGTTTCCGAGAACGGGCAGTGAAGGCTATGGGTGCTTCACGGGTCTCGCATGTCTCAAACGTGGTGAGGGAATATGGCGAGGCCGATTTACGCATCACGAGAAAATCAGCGCATTTGTCCTGCGAAGCGAGGAAAATATTTGGGACAATTATCAGTATTCTGCGTCCCTTCTGGGGTACAATGTTCCAGGTGCACTCGACCTCTGATGGGTAATAGCCCGGCCAGTTGGGGCTTTCTATGTAACCCTGGAGCTCACCCATGTGACCACCACACTCGCGATTCTTGCACGCACTCGCATTGGTAGCTCCAGGATAATCAGTGGTGGTATTTCCTGGGCAGTCAATGCAGAAATTTTCACCCGGACTACCTTGGTACTTGTTTTTGGGACAGATTCTGCATATTTGCCTCTCTTGGGAGTAGTACTGGCCAGGTGGACAACGCACACGAGCCTGACATTGGCTAAAGTTGGAAGAGCCTGTGCGTGTAGTTGTTATCCCAGGAGGACAATGTATGCAGGTGGTTCGACCATAACTGGGTTGGTATGTGCCACTCTGGCATGATACACAGGGCCTTAGCCCGGTTCTTGAATATGTTCCAGGGACACACTGTGAGTTACATTGTGCAATATTGTAGGCTCCTTCAAGACCTACCCCTGGGAGACCATGCGGACACTGCTTGCATGAAGTGGTACCTTCATCGTCCTGGTAAAAACCCGAGGGGCAGGTCAAACATTGTACTTTCTCAGTGTCGTAGTAAGTACCCTGGCTACATGCCACACAGTTACTACTGGCCAGAACGTGGCCAGAACTACAAGACTGCTGAACTGAGGATGTCTTTAGAGATTTCCGGGACATTTCATACAGTTGGCCTTCAAAGCTGACCTTGAGTTGACCACGGTTGATGTACTTTCTCAATGTTTTCAAGGCTCTCTTCATTTTTCTCTCAGTGTTGGCTTTTTCGCAACTCACATCACAGTTGTGGGTTTGGCGGGCGTCTCCTGGTAACACTTTTAATTGGAACTCAACTGTTACTAACTCGGCATTGGTTCTTTTTGCCATCTGTAAGAATTTCTTTCTTCTCGATCCACATTCAACGTTTATGTCGCTCACTTGGCATTCGATTCCACACCCAAGCATGTTCATGTCGCTTATGATCTTGTGGAAGTCATACTGGAAGTCCGTTTTGCTTCTCCTTCGCATGCGACACCTTTCGGCCAAGAAAACGAACCTAGCTTTCCGTTGCAGTGTAGGTGTTGCCACCTGTTGGGCACAAGAAGGTAACGTTACATGACCAAAATGTTGGTTTAACTGGGACCAGGTGTAGTTAGTGCTTGGACCACACCTAAACGGCCCACTTTGTGCTGTGTTAGAGGTGAAATGTGCACCATCAATGCACTGGACAGAGCAGTACTCAGTGGAACCAGTCCTTGTGCACTTTATTTGGGCTTTTATAGGCGACTGGAGGGCAACACATCTCTGCGATCGTTCACAGTCTTTGCCGTTCGCCTGCAGTATGTATCCCGAACGACATTTACAAGTGAAGCTTCCTTCTGTGTTTTCACAAGTATGCGCACAGCCACCATTATGTATGCTACATTCGTTTATGTCCGCGCAGTGCGTCTGACCATAGAGTTGATACCCCTGGTTGCAGAAACAAGTGAAAGAACCTGCGTTATTGACACACGTATGATCACAGATGTCGCCACTCAAACATTCGTCTATGTCGTAGCAAGTATTGTTGTAGTTGCGTACTTGAAAGCCTTGGGGACAAGTGCACTCGTAACTACCTGTGGGAAAATGGGGAATGGTAACTTAGATGACTGCAACATTAACACTGAAGTTTAATATTAAGAAATTGTTGATGCTGAATTGTTGATGAGTTGATGTTATCAAAAAGTTTTAGTTCTGGTCTAAAATCAGAAAGTTGCTTTTGGTAACATATTAGAATTGTATTATTTTGCAAGATACTGAAATAAATGCTGTAACCTTGAAAGACATTAAGTTTCTGGGATGTTTACAGATGTTGCACATATAAATCTTAGACAATCTTTAATTGTGGTGTGCTTACCGTGATTATTGATACAGGTGTGACTACATCCGGCAATTCCTGTTGAACACTCGTCAACATCGAGGCAGGTCTTCCTGTCCTGATGTAATGTGAACCCAGGAGGACAGGAACACTGGGGACCAGATGGGGTATCCTCACACTTCCTGTCACAACCACCGTTGTCAACGCGACACGTTGCTATGCAGTGCTTTCCATCAGCATGGAGCATGTATTTGACATGACAACTGCAGACTGCACCATCCGCTGTATCTGTACACTTGTGTTGACAACCACCGTTGCCAATGGCACACGTTGCCACGCAACTACGTTTGTTAGCATGGAGAAGGTAACCAGGGCGACATGCGCAGGACATACTTCTGGCTCCAGAACTTTTTGCGTCATACTGGCAGTGATGTTCACATCCCAGTCGTGCAGAGCACCAAGTACCCATGGTACAGTTGTGTCCATCCTCCTCTAGTGAGTAACCAGCATTACATTTGCACAAGTAGCTGCCCAGGGTATTGAGACATTGGTGGGCACATCCTCCACGGCTGATCAAGCATTCATTGACATCAACACAGTTATGTTTATCCGCAACTGGAGGTTCGAATCCTTTCATACATTCACAGCTATAATCTCCAGCTGAGTTTTTGCAAAAATGAACGCACCCACCGTTCTCGTATTCACATTCGTTTTCATCGTAGCAAAGTTTTCCGTTGCCGTAGAAACCATTCTTACACCGGCATCGGTAGGACTTTCGGGTGTTGTAACACACAGCGTCCTTGTGACATTCGTGTTTGCCATCAATACACTCGTTGACCTGTTTGCCTTGAAGGGTTATCGTGGCCTTGCAGAGTCCCGACCCTGACCTAAAACTTCCGGCCACAACTCTGTTCATACCAACATAGATATGATAGTCCGGATTCCCATACGAAGTGTTTTGACCACTCAGTGTGAACAGAAATTTAGATTTTATAAATTGCTTTTGTCCATTTTGACTCCACTCAATTTTTTCATCGCTGATTTCGATGCCCATCTTTTTACCTTTTTTCACCATGTTGTCAACAACTTTTAAGAGAAGGCCGCCATTTATGGAGGCGTCAAGATAGCCTGGTAAGTTATTCCCGTAGATACGCAATTGTCGATTGAAAATTTGCGCCTCAGCCATATTGGATGTGGTACCGTTATCACCCCCATTACCATCACCGCTTGGCGAATCCGAAATATCGAGAGTCCATAATCTGGGGCGATCGTAGACCAGTTGTAACTTGGCCGTGGTGAACGATCCCGAAAAGTCAATTTTTATCACAGCAGTTGAGTCACATTTTTGAGATCGTGATGGTTTTGGGGCTTCAAGGAACTCGATGTAGTTACTGTAGCCTCGGACAATACCTTCCCGCAAGTCCACCTCGACGAAGTCATGTTCGGGTTTGGTTGCCGACGTTGTTAATAAAGATGAAGTCAGTCCCAGAATTATAACAAGGCTTGATGATAGATGAATGCTGCATTTAGTTAACATTTTGGTAGGTCGTTCTTGTATCGTGGCGGTTGAATGAGATTGTTCCTGGAATTAAAAAATACAATCGAATGAGATACGGTCGTAACTCTGTGTATTAATTGGATAACACTTTAGATACGAAACCAAAATGTTCAATCTCTTTCATGTGGTAAAGGCTCCATTTTAAAGGGACAAACCTGTTTTTATCCTGAAGTCCCAGAAAGTATAGACACGTTCAATTATAAAATCTTTGTTTTTCGATGATGATTGACATTTGAAACTGTTAATCCTTCCACAATTAATTGACATTTTAAAGAATTAAAAGCTGGCACCAAAAATGGGCATGTAGCTGATTTTGTTATTTATGTACCCAGTGATTTACATGTCTTCTGCCACCCTGCAATGCCACGATAACGTATGCGTAAGACTTGAAATAAAATTCGCCCAAATACGTACGATGTTCTGAGTACGTTGTCAAACCTTCCAAGGAAAGTTAATTCTCAAAGGTTATTAAATACGACGTGACATGTACATAACAGGTTTACGAATTCATCGTAAATGGCACCAACATCTGCAGGATTCTTAGTTTACTCCAAAAGATACTCAGCGAAAACACCCCACTTGCACCGA
This sequence comes from Haplosyllis anthogorgicola, assembly GCA_038406195.1. Classification (NCBI taxonomy): domain Eukaryota; kingdom Metazoa; phylum Annelida; class Polychaeta; order Phyllodocida; family Syllidae; genus Haplosyllis; species Haplosyllis anthogorgicola. Next base: position 2,626 of record JBCAUI010519889.1, on the reverse strand, counting down.
GAATACCTCGCGGGAAATGAGAAAAAGATCCTAATTGGAAACGGAAGAAGCTTCTTCGCTGTATCTTACAGCGAATTGAGTAGTCTTCATATTTGTTTATACTACCAATCACACAGATGATGCTGAATGCCAAAGAAAATACTTGCAATCAGATGGACATGATATAAACAATCCTAACATGTTTTCTAAATAATAAAATTGATCTTTTTCTGGGTTTTTTCTGTTGTAATATTTGGCTCTTGGTGAGTAAGTGTGAATGGAAATTTATGATGTTATCGATTGTTATCAGATTTACATGCGGATAAAGTGAAGTGATTTAATGGATTATAAATGCGATGGGAATGTATGAGATAAAAGTATTTTAAATTGGCAGTTGTCAGTTTTTCAAAGAGAGTTTGGTATGTTTCTGAAATGATGTGCCGCATAACCAGACAGCATGTCAGGCAATGAGGAAATCCCAACCAAAATCAATGATTGACTTTATCACACAAGTACGAAAATCATGTCTTAACTGCGCACATTTTCTGAAGTGACTACAGTGCAAAACGTTAAGAATTCGCAAAATATTGTTTTATGATATTCCAAAATAATTTCAAATTGATTTTTTGGTAGACAGTCCTCAACATCAACTGTTAGATGTGTTGTAATCCAAGGGAATAATTTCTCTTTGTAATTGGAAAGTGATTTCCAATAAAATTTTCTTTATAATTGTTGCCGCTTTTCGCCATTGCGGAACAGCCAGAAAAGATCGTCTTCAGCACCACTCCGCGGAGTGCTTGGTTTACGCTTTACGAAAATGTGAAATAGGAACCAACAAAGAGCGTAAGAGACCAGCAAAGAGCGTAAGGGTGTGTTCCTCACTTTGGATACGACATCTGAAATATAGCAGTGCATCTCGTTGTAATCGTTATGATTCTTTAAAGAGCATCATCAAGAGTATTCTTACTATATTCGAACTATGTTCCAATTTGAAGAAGAAACTAATCGATTATGATGAATATTCCGATTCGAATTAGCAGTATGTAGCAGATCAAGTAAACTATACCTGTGTATGTTTTTGCCTTTACTTCAAACAATTGTTGTTCTCAGTTTAAGAAGTAACAATGAGGATCCGATTTGTTTCACGATGAGAAAAGTTCTGGAGTACAACCGACAACCGTTGCACAGGTGTTGAAATGTTTCCTGGCAAAAACACGAATGATACAAGTGCGGAGAGTTTTGGTTGAAGATTCGCAGTGATAACAAGCCATAAAGCACCGAGTACCTCGCACTTGCGCCTGTTAATTGATGCCAATTGATTTACAAATCTTTCGTAATTTATGGTGGCCGTTAAGTATAATGATTGGCAATCAGGATGTGGCGTCATGTTTGCATCACAAGTGCGATGACCATACATTGCGTTTATGCAGTCGTGCAATTATCTCTGGTAAAGAGAGAGATTTGCGCAAGGATGAAATCCTGGTCACCCGACATATGAAGTTTGCCTTTCTTGTGACTTATTTTTCACTACTTGTCATTCTCCGTTAAATTCTCAATTCGATAGTTCAGTAGCGCTCGCCTTTATGGGAACCTTTAGATCTTTGTTTATGGTTATAGACAGTGACCAAGGGCGTCAGTTCGATCATTGCGGTCTGCAGTGATACAGCAAAGAATGGCTTTTCAAAATACTGATTCTCTTATTTCGCAAAACATTTTGTAACATTATTCATGGTAAATCCAATGCGGTTTTTCAAAATGTAAGGAATATTCGCGGTTTGGTGATAGGACGTTTTGTGCAAGGTGCATGTGACTGCCGTTGTGCAAGTTTATCATCAGTAATGAGTAATGCTTTGTCGAACATTTAAAGTTAAATTCAGAGTGAAAATCCTGCCATTCTGTACAAAAGAAAAACATTGCAAAGCGCTGCAGGTGCCAACAGAAATAGCTCTTTTATAATGTCTGCTGGCGTGTTTGAGCTGTTATTTTAGGTAATTGGGATCAGACTTTAACTGCAGAATCCCTACCAGTGTAACAAGTGTAAAACTACAGAGTTAATATTTATTTTCCGTTCCAAGTTCCGGTTTCTATTCTTACAAAAACGAGTTGGGATGGCTATAATCACTAATATTACATGGTTTACATGTAGAGAAGGTTTTGTGGTCGTTGTTGTCAATTGTACACGTCTGTCAGTTGTACACTTGTGTCTTTAGTGTTCAGAATCATTTGACAAACAATCATGAACATCCTGGCGACAACAGGAGTACATATAGTTAGTAATTTCTCATACAGTGGAGTCTCTATTTACCGGCCGGCCAATAACTGGCCACCCTCTCATTACCGGCCATTTAGGTATACATGAAGTGATTATCAATGCATTTTAGTCTCTATTTACCAAATGCATTTTACTCTCTATAGACCAAAGTATCAAATGATTTGCATCCTTGTGAATACAATTAAAAGATTTTCTTTGGAACTGAAGAGGTACGCCACTTGTGTGTAATTGCTTCCCCGATAGGGGGAAGGTAAGTGAACGACGTCAAAAAAGACTGCTATTTTCATCTGTTGTTCTAATAACTAGGTGGAACCCATGCTTCGCACGGTTATGGCATGCCAGCATCTGCTCTGGGGGAATAACTTACAATTTAAA
>JBCAUI010519878.1:0-11966 GCA_038406195.1 Haplosyllis anthogorgicola | reverse complement strand
AGTAATACATTATCGGATTGACATGAATTCTTCTACAAATACAACCAATACGTCCGAGAGGAATCTTATTAATTCAATTATGTTAGCTGTAATTTTTGCGCAGCTGATTTATCACTGACATTATGAACATGGTGTTTACGACATTTACATTACAAAAAAATTTGCATTAATGATGTGAAAATTAATGGCTGTAATCATCAGCTGTACACACTCATAAAATATAATTCTAGCCAGAACATGATCAGGTATATATTGCCAAAGAGGAATAAAGTACTTTTATGCAGTCATTAAAACATGTTATATTACCATGTATGTGTTCGGTACTTTTTTCCCCATACAATTTGGACAAAAGCCTCATGAAAAGTTCCCATCAACAAGCCGATTTAGTAAAGTTAGTTTACGGTTGCCAGCAGCGCAATACTTGGTAGTACATGATAAAATTGTTTATGACAGGACAATAAACTGTAGGTAACTTGTAAAAAAAACCGACTTCAGTATTTTGTACCCTTTGGGTGGAGGCCACACGAATGTTATGTCATCTTTCTCAGGTTGCTACTTATCATGCTGGTGTCAATTACTGTGCAGTACAGAAAAAGATGGGCCGGAGTTGTGTAGCTTTAGTACGAAATACCTGAGCACCTTGGGATGTGGATCTAATCCTACAGTTTAAATATAGTACTCAGCAGTACTCGACGATGAGTATTGGTGAGTACTCGGCCTAGTTGCTAACGGGACGGGGAATATTATAGAGGTCATCTTTAAAGCTTCTGTTCATTTCAGCTCATACTGGATATTATAGATGATCCAGATTGAAGAACAATCTGGATTTATTCCGGATGTGAGCCTGTCAAAAGAGAGGTAATGCTGTTCGTGGGGGGTTGCGGAGAGAAAGGTGGATTTCTAGGCTATTATTGTATGTAGTATACGAAGGGGTAAATGATTCCTGACAAGAGGATGACTGCATAGGTAGGAAACATCGATAATCATATTGTAAAGTTTATGTTGACTTGGTGCAGATATTTGCATTTCTGGACCGTCAGAGGGATATCACGTTGGGTACATGTTTAACTGCTGGATTGCTTTCGTAAAGTTTCTCTTGATTTCAACTTGCGATGTGAAAGTAGGTTATGAGTGAATATGAGTGATTGTTTTTTGTTCTTCAGGATTGAATTGTTTGCCAAATGAAAGGAATTACGATGTCTGCCAAATTGTATCACGTAAATACGTTACAAATTAAGTTGGATACATGTACAGGATTACATGATATTAAGACTTTAAGACTTTTTTTGACTGTACATGACAGCAGTTGCATGTAAAGTACCAGATGTTGCATGTAAAGTACCATAGATATTATAGGTAAGGGAACTATTCATAGTGGAAGAAACCGGACAGTGTACTCTTTAACACAAGGATATTGACTAACTGAACCAAATATGGTTAGAAATTTAATACATGTGACCTTACTAGGTACACATTGACTTTGTCAGTAACAATGAGGATGCCCTAAGTAGATGGTAAGGCAATACCGTATTGTTCCTGAATAAAGCGCCGTCTCTAATTAAAGCGCCCCCACATTTTTGGTGGCAAAAAATCAAAAATAGATTTTGCGTTCAATATTTATGCGTAAAAATTTTATTAAGCAGGAGTGATTATTTGATCTTATAAATTTTATTTTCCCTTGTGTAAATGTATTTCTTTTGAATTATTGTTTGAAATTGTAAAAGTTGACCTGGTTTGCTATGCCAATCATCAAACTTGACATTTGTCATTGATGAACTACAATTGGTGTTATGACAATTCTAAATAAAGCGCCCTCGTAAAAATTGGTCTAAGCACCCGGCGCTTTATTCAGGAACAATACGGTACTTTGTTTTGGGCAAACAGAGAACTGGGTTTTGAAATTGGCCAGTAACCTTGATTCTGTGTGGTTTTGATATGGAGAAACTATCAACAAATGCCTTTACTATCTGGCAGGTGCCCGTGTAAGTGCCAGGAACAAAACTGGTGAAATATGTTGTTTTGTTTTTGTAACTTTGCTGCATCATTCATTTGGCACTGGATGCAAGGAAGGGTTTTCCTGCAGTTCTGACAAACAACAAGACCGTGGGATTGTGTCTTACTTCTGTTACTTTTTGGCTCATTTGGCCAAAGAGCTTATAGAATCATGAATTGTCCGTCGTCGTCATTGTCATTGTCGTTGTCATTGTTGGTGTTGGCGTTGTCTGTGCACACTCACCCTGAGCACACTATTGATCATAGAGACTTCATATCTTACACACATATGCACCTATGTCCTATCTCAAAGCCTGGCAAAAATGATGGTGCTGTGACTATTATTCTCAAGTTGGCAGCCATATTTGTTTTTCTCTTTGAACCTTTCTCCTGGACATGGAATTGATGATGCAAACTTCATATTTGGCAGCCTTATGCATCCCTATATCCTCTTTATTTCCTGTAAAAATAATATTGATACCACGGATATTTGCAGTTTGACAACCATATTTGTGTTTTTCATTGGTCACATATTTGGGATTTGATCTTAGACACTTTATTTGTAGCCATGTGATATTGTAACCTATATGTTGTCTTAGTTTATTATAATGCCAAATGAGCTCAGGTCCATCTGGACCTATTTTTTATTACTGAGGATCACTTACTATCGAATAAATCTAAATAATGTGAAAACCAACATGGAATTCAAGAAGGACGAAGGTTCATCCAATACGGAATTTCCTGGCGGTATCAGATGCCCCAACTTTTTAAAGACTTCCTTCTGCAAAACGTTCAGTCGACCGTTCAGTGTCTCCTTCAGTGCTTATTACTACACAAGAGAATATGACGCAGCATACGTTGTACAGTACGATCAGTCATTACAGATTCTATGTCATGTCTCCTCAGAGAATTGAACAATAAAAGCCTAACTGTAATGTGCGTGTATCAAGTCACCGATGAAGAATTATCTAAGGCAACAATGGACCTCGATCGTGACACGGCATATCAGTGACTATTGAACATTTATTGCATTGTATGGAGTTCTGTCTTCTTTAAATGCCTTGTTTAGAAACCATAAGCAAGACTTTGAATTAATTGGTTATTTTTCCACTGAGTGAGATTGTTTGCGGACGTCTTTTTATGAATCGTAAGTAGTTGAAAAAAAAACCCCACAGGATTCTGTAATTAGTATGCAAGGAGAGGGACACAACTCGAGCTGTTGGTTGACGCAGACAGGAAACAAACACATTGATGAAATAAAGTAACACCTTCAGCTTGGTTTATTAATGACCAGCAATCACTTCTATGGTAACTAAGTCAGGATCTTCAAACTACATAGGTTACGCTTGTGTTGATGACTTGGCTCTCTGAATGTTTCTTGAATTGTGAAGTCTTTTGCAGTTTTGTGCCATACACAAGGTGACAATACGTCATTTGGCATTTTGTAGCCATCACTGGAATGCTAATCAAACTATGGGAAGATCGATTGTCTTTGATTCCAGAGAAGAATGTTAGTTCACAGGCAGTTAAATTTAGCATAGTGACGACTGTATTGTTGATTCGTGACAGGACGCCTGTGAACGGCAGTATAACTCTGTGATACTCCAAAAATACGTATAGCGATTTTGGCTCATCCGGCATATGTCCCAAAAGGTATTGATGGTAAAGATTTCATATTTACCAGGTGTTTGCACCAATACTTATTCCTCATAAAATTATATTGGTGTCATCTATATTGTTAGTTTGGCAGCCGTATTTGTTATTCTGATTCTTAGTTTGGCAGCCCTGTTTGTTAATTTATTTTATTTTCTCTTTTTCTTTATTTGCACCCATGTGTGACCAGTATTCCAAGTGAGCTCAGATCCATCTGGACCCATTTTATGTTATATTTAGCTGAATATATGGGACTCAGATCAGGTCGGGTATGTAAAAGGCTAATGTTACATAAAGGGATTTTAAGACGATTAACGGCAGCGATTGCGTAACTTTTACATTAGCCACTTTTTACGAGGATTATTGAAGCAATTTGTATGTAAAAGCTATGTAATCGCCAGTGATAACCGGCTTAAATTCGCCCGCCTAATGTAACATATAAATTCCTGCGATTGAAGGCACGAAAATCGTCTGGTGTAACATTAGCCTTTTTTGGTTTGCTGTTACACGATAGTTACCTTCACTAATTAACACGAAGATACATTTATGTTCCGGATAATTGTCTTTAAAGCATGAAAATCGTGAGCGCGATTCATTTTTAATTCTATCAAAACAGGCAAGGTCGCATGATGTTTTCATCTAAGGTTACAATGTCTTGTGTAATAGCATGTAACCTACTCAGTTTGTTCTGGCATGTCACCTCATTTAACATTGGCGGATCCAGGATTTCCCGTAGGGGGGGCGCCAACCTTGGGGCGCCCCAATTTTAGCGCAATTTTAGCGCAAAAATCCCCAAAAACTGCATGAAAATGAAGAAATTATTGCCCGTAGGGGGGGGGGGCGCGCCTCCCGCGCCCCCCCCCTAGATCCGCCAATGCATTATGTGTCTTACCGAGTCATGGATATTGTTCTTTATTTTCTATCTCACTCCCAAGTTTCAAGATATCAAGTAACATTTATTTGCTTCCGAATTATGTCAAGAGGACTATTTATAACGAGAGAGCCGTTGTGAAATAACGGGTCCATCGCATGACAACACCAACGTCATGACGTAATCTTATGACGTAGAAACACTTCCAACGTTACAAGGTAATTTTAGATGTGATGACTTTATGTGACAACGGCATTACTTCTCGGCCCGTGGGATAAATAAATGTCAGTTTTAGACTGAAGACAACATAGTCGTCTAATGTCATTCGATAGACAGTTATACAGTGAGGCAGTTCACTTGTAGAAATATTATCAGGACATTGTTTCATTCGTACGGACTTTATTATAAGTTCTTTGTTTGTACTTATTTAATATTTTGTACTTGATAATTGCCTAAACTGTGTCATTAGATCACTGCTGAAAAGTTGGTTGAAGCTTGGTCATATTTCAATAATTTTAATCTCTCATCATCCACACAGGGTTCCCCTTACACCACCAGGACAAGAATTGCGTGATCATATTCTACTTGGCGCCCGTAGTTTTGATTGATTGCAAAATGCATGTATTGACATCAAAGGGAAGTTGCACAGCTAACCCCATCATGATCCAGAAAACAGATTTGCTGGATTAATTTCTCCCAGGCATGCATATCCATCATAAATAGGTTGTTATCACTCTGGCCCCAACCACTTCCATGAATATTGAAGAAAGACTCTCTGTGCAAGTTTCCTTTAGTAGCAGCAACACAAGGCTGAATGAAAGAGAGGTAACATAAATGAACCTTTAAAGCGATAAAGTTGCTGTATTTGGACGGTCATCAGGAAAACAAATGACAACTGGTCCATCGGTATCTGTCGCAGTAGTGTCTACTTACTTAGGCGCTTTGTACAAAAGTTCAGTGACGTTGTGGCAATAGAAACGGCACTTACAATGTAAATTTTTGGAACTTTATATTCACTACTTTCATATGAATTTATTCTGCATTGGATAGGGTATCCTTAAAACAATAGATGCCTATTGGCAGGCTGTTAATGTTCTCATGTGTAAACTTAGTGGACTCAATAAAAACCAATAAAAGCAATCCAAAATATGGTTACCTGTGAACTCACAAATGTTCTCAAAGAAAGAATTGAGAAGGTTGCCACCGAAATAATGTAACAAAAAGTGGACATTGCTGTACAGTCAGTGTTGACGCTACCTTTCAAAAATGAGGGTAATTTTGTTCCCTATTTGGGGATATTTTGATTGTAATGGTGGACATCATAATGAAATAATGATTCATCTCTTGAGATGAATTCAAAAATAAAACCCGCGTGCCCACGCTGAAGCGGTAACGCTGAGTATCCATGAGTGTATGTGTTTTACTCCCGATCGTCAAGCGTTATTAGAGCAAGTTTGGGATTAGTATGCATGAAATGCATTGCGTCGTCGACTGACGGTTGACTCAGACAGGAATTAACGCGTAGATGTGATGAAATAACACCCTCACGGCAGATTATTAATGACCGACAATCACTTATTTAACAACAAAGTCATAACGTGTAAACTGATTGTTATGAGTTGGAGGGAAAAGATGTGAAACCACTCTGGGCATTACACAAATGTCCATCCAAACAAAAATGCCTTTCAGTCGAAAGCCCAACACTAGATTCGCGGATTGTATTTAAAACGCAATAGAAATTAAGACATAACACAAATGACCAAAAATAATGAAATTTGATAGTCAAATAACCTCGACCTTTATTTTGAGCTTGACCTTATTCACTGGTCATTACATGAGATTGACGGTGGTCGATAATTAAACATTTATAACACGACATAGATATCATGAAAATATATTTCCATACCAGAAATGAAACTCTAGGTCAAGTTGCTGTCCGAACAGACGGACAGGCACACAAACAACCATGAAAAGACGGACAGACACACAGACAAAACATTACCTTTTCGCAGACGGTAAAACGAGAGCAGAGATGCCGGACTTTTAATGAATACACGGTTCTAGTAATGGTAAATGGTGTGACTAGGGCTGAGGTTCCTCGGGGGAATGACAAGGGTCTAGGAGAAAAAAAACCGTCATCCATTACTCCGCAGTTTGTGGATCTGCATACAGATGGGCATTCTAATTAAGTCACAAGCTACAGGACACTTCACGGGGCGATGACCTAATCAATTATAAACATTGCGTAACCCGTGATTTAGTATTCATGTCATTCAAATGTTTATGGCCGGAGATACAGGATGCGATAAAATCGCCTTCAATCAAGAATCGCATGCGATGCGATTGCAGTCAATAATTTGTTGATAAAACAAGACTTCTCACAGCAAAGGGATTACAAATACTAGATCCTGACTTATTCCTGCCAAATTAACCCTTCTGAATGTAATATCATTAAGTGATATTACTCGAATAAGTACAAGTTTATCGCATGCAATTCAGGTTATTTAGATCGCATCGCGTGTCTCTGGTCTATGTCTCCTAGTCAAACACAAAGTGACAGTTTTGTGCAATCTCGGCAGAGTAAGCAAAAAGTAGTCTCAAATTATCAAATTTTTAAAATTACTAAAATCGAAAATAGAAATAACAAATTTCTTTAACGAAAACAGAAATATCTAATCTTTTCTATTCAAGTCTTGTTTTTCCACCAAAAATAGTATTTATCATCAAAGAAAATTTCGCCTGGCAAAGGTAAATCAGCCGCAATTAATAAATAGATTATGTGACACAGCACTCGATGTATTTCCGAGAGACAATAGCTCAGTTTTAACAGGAGGCTGTATTACCCAGGTATTGCTATGCAGGAGCCAGGGAGCCGCTCTCCAAGCTGACGGAAAGAGTGGAGCTGTCACCCATGGCGGACGAACTTTATGGCAGCCATTCTATTTTATGTGCCATTCTCAATTTACGTTACATACCAACGAAGATGTGTATGTGGCCTTCTTTTAGATACCAGTTATTTTCCACTCGGCTGTTTTTTATTTCGAGAACGCCGAGCGGAGGCAACTTCTATGTCATATCTTATTGAACTTCATGCCCGTTAGGGGGTAGGAAGCTCTATGTATCGAAGAGAGATAACATTTGTGTTCTGGGCGGCCATTACAGTTTTCTGGGACCAGAACCCCCCGCCCTGGAATAGGGAAAATGCATTTCTGGGAATCTCAGATAATTCTGAAAAAAAATGGTTAGGACCCCCCACCCCCACAGGTCATCCTCGTTATTGTAGGTGCAGGAACATTGTGTCCTTGTCATGTTTCGTGGAATGCTTGTTAATTCCCTTGTGCCTTGTAGCTGTAGATCTAGATATTTTCATTGGGAGAGGGGGCAACGATTCAAAATACTTGAGGCTCGAAATGGCTTCCGTCTTAAACATGTTTTAAAAGTATATAATTAGGGCAGACCTCTAAAGCCCCCACCCCTAGAACCACTGTAGCATTTCGCGAGCATTTCCTTTACATCAGTACATTAAACTCCGTTAACTTTTATGTGCAATGGTAGGACGGGACACTAATATCTGCCCCTGTCCCCCGTGTTGTACCCCCCGCCCTGTGCCCCGTTCCCCGTCACTTGTCAGTTTTCAAAGTCAATCTACATATATTTGATTTGTTTCTTATAGCAACATAAAAAAATGCAAAACAGCTTTGTAATGAACCAAAATGAAGGCATGTACATCAATCTTAGAAACTGTTTTGTTTACTTCATTAAATAGTTTATGTGATGTTCTCAGTTGATCAATGATCCATGCAGAGATTTATTGCTTTCAATTTAATCTTCTGATATTCAGGTATTCCTAAAAACAATGCTAATGGGGGACGGGGCACATTTTGTAGTAACGGGGACCAATGCAATTCCCCACCCCGTCGGGGCCCCGCTGCCTCGTCCAACCTTTAACAATATGTAAACCTGTATTAACCTGTCTTTCCGATGAACATCTGAACAAGTTCCGCAAACAAGCCCCGTCATTAATACGTATATAAGTAACAGGTCATGACTTGAATATAACGTTTCATCTTAATTAAAACTGCACAATAGTATTCCTCGCCACGACTCCACCTGTCCGTGTTATTAATTCATTCGTGAGTCGTGCTCGGAATCAGTTCATCGTAAATAATCCGCATCTGTTCAGCCGAAGTGTATTCCAAATCAACAAGTTGCATTTTAATAAAAATTAAGCAAACTGTTGGATTTTACTGAGGGCAGAAGGTGAAAATATTGATTATGTGACACGTGTATTTACACAGTTGGAAAGTAAAACAAGGCAATAAAGAAAATACAGTGTCGCCACTATTTAAAAAAACTGAGGGACATTTGGGGGACAAAAATACATCTCCATCACAATGATGACACCATAATATACCAATCACATTTCCATAACAGAAACAAAACTGATATACCGACTTAAAACATTCTCAAACTAAAAAAATTGTGGTGTTAATAGCTTCACAAAAACATAAATATTGAAACAACTTAACATTAACATTTGTCGGGCATCAGGGTCCCTCAACCTTAATTTCTAAGGGACATACCCAATTTTTTATGCGGAAACGGTCCTGCGCTGTCGCGGCTACACTGGGAATATCCATTATATTTCCACAACTACGAGTATTCTGGTCAGATGTTGTGATGAAGAGGTTGTCAGTGCTACAGTGGTGTAGGATCAGAGGGCAAGTCGGTGTGGCATAGGGTGTTGGGTGGGTGGCACAAGTGGAATGTCAGGGTGGATTGAAACATGGGTAATATATCGGCGACGTGAACAGCATACCAACCGTTAGTTAAGATCAATGTTTGACGTAACGTGCTGCAGATAGAATAGATGACGTCACATCTGGCGTAAAATTACGACAATTATTCAGATACAGAGGGTTCTTATTTGTGCTTAAACATTACACCAGTCTGAAAGCATTAGGCTCGCGCCATAGTAGTTATGACGCTAAGCCATACATGTTACATCCGGCCTCTAACACCCGGTACCGTTCAGCTCATGCTTGTCATTCAGTTTCTTTATGATATGAACCGCACACGACGCTTATAATTAACGAAACCATATCATGTCTGTATCAAGTATTATTATTCTTATTAAAAACGTGATTTATAAGTGACGAATAAATAAATAAATATACAAATATACATGGCCATTTCTCATGCTAAATTGGAGATTTTGTAATACAGCTACAAATTTACTGTATAATAAAATTATAAAATTAATCAAATTAATTGAAATAAAAAAATATAATTATAAAATTAATCAAATTACCGGTACAACATAACGCACAACAGGATACGTTTGGAATAACGTTCGACATCAGCAACTCTTGCCCATAGGGTAGCAGCTGTAACTCGCACCAGTCATAGCCATCATACCTGAAAATCCAGGGGCAAAAGTTCGAAAACAGATGGTACTAGAAGCCCGTTAAAAGAACCTAGGTCCTCCAAAGGTTTTTAAAACTATAAATGAATAAAGTGTTAAGTTTAAAGTAAGGGTATTAATGGGAATTTAGACTTTAGTTGTCGCAGGAAAAGTATAGACGACAAGGCTTTTGAGTAAAATGTTCATTTTGTCACATTCACCAATAGTTTGTACAAAGGCCACGTACACGGCATTAAGGTTGTGAGGGAAGTCAGTGACAGGCGAGGGGAATGAAGCTAATAGAAGCATGTACAGCATGCAGGTTATGTAGTTTTGTACCCTGACAGTGACAACAATGTTATCTAATTCGCCATCCCTCCAGGCGTTACATCATTAAACGGTTAAAGACAGCTACAATTGTGCTCATCAAAATATCACTTACTTAGATACATATCTCACGAAGGAAATCTGATCCTATCGGTAAGGAAAAATATATTATAGGTAACGCTTTTTCTTTTTTGTTTGGATTACATTTTCCGCCGCGCTCCAAAGTCAGAATGTTGCGCACAGCGAAGTATTGCCGTACTGGGTTCCATCCACGAGTTCTGTCACTAGAAATCGGGTATTTTTTCTTTTTTAATTTTGTTGATATTTATAAACAGTTTGGTATTTAAGGACCAAGTTTCAATTTTTATTGATTTTTTACTGATCACCACGCTTTGAAAATTCTGTCCGCGTAATGTAATCCAAATTACTAAAATAAAAAAGGCCTGAGTCAGAGACTGAATACATTTCACGGTTTTTTTTTTTTTTGCGTTTAGGGAGATCCCCTCCGTATATTCATTTATGTACATTATGAAAGTTATTTTAGGGAAACTGACACATGACGGACATGATGTCAATGTAATATACGTACAATGTATTTTATCAGGAAAAAAGTAGAAGAAAGAAAATGTAGACTTTTAAATTTGATCTTCATTTTTTATGTGGGGCTTTCACGATCGGAATGCCATTGAACGTAACACTGGTGGTTTGAATCTGATGGGATTATTACGTGTGTCACATTTCCTGTTCAGGAGCAAAAAGGTGAATAAGCCACATCAGCCGGCATGCGAGTTAATCTAAGTTGAGCCGTCAGATTTCCTGTCCTGTCAATGAGCTTTCTTAGTGGACAGGGTACTTAATCTGTACGCCGTTTAGTAAAATGCTACATCATTTTGGATTTTAGTTGCTCTCAAACTGTAGACGAATCGTGAAAGAGAGGTAGTTTTGTTAGACAGAACTGTAAGAACTGTACAAGTTTTGTAACTGTTTCCAGTTCATGCAGTTTCGTCCAATTTCTTCTGGTGTCACTTCGTAGTGACAGGGCGAAATTACTCAAATTAAAAATGACTTTACAATGTTTTATAATTATATTGGAGAATCGTTATTGATGGCATGCTCATGGACTGTCTTTCTCTCATGGTTTGTCTGTAGTGAAAGAACAATATAAAAAAGTTTGGGTTTCATTTAATTTAGAAGTGTACTTTAGCACATCATTCACACATCATTTTCACTAAACGGCGTAACGATTGCACACCCTGATGGAGAACGTTACTGTCGGAGTCTTAATGATGAGATATGGTCGGAGTGTCCCGTCACGTTATCCTACAAGCCGAGAGAACAGTCCAAATCTCGGCTTGACACGCCACACGGCCGGAAAGTTTGTTTCAAAGTGGAAAGTGAAGCTGTGTAAATTTTCTTCGTTAGACAAAGCACGAGAGACGAGTCAAGACAAGTACTCACCCACAGGTAGACGAACAGACACCTATGTCGACAGCTTTATTGGGATTTACAACCTTACATCCCCATTCACAGCACTATTCAACAAATTAGCCATAACGGCCACTATGGATAATCGCGGTTATTGATCACATTTTATTGCTACCTGAGCAACAGGTAGCTAAGTGATGAGTTTTTACACAATCCAGACACTTGGCGACTTGCCAAGTGCCTGCATATTATGACGTCATTAGCGACGTCATTTGATTTGGGGTCATGGCAACA
>JBCAUI010519867.1:0-11967 GCA_038406195.1 Haplosyllis anthogorgicola | reverse complement strand
TCCCTCATGTTATTCCAATACAAACTGTGAACATGACCCGTTACTATCTATTTGAAATAAAAAGCCACTTTGCGACAGTACGATTATGTAATAGTTGGGTGAGGATTTGTTTTAATATGTTTTCAGTACGCACATCATTGGAAAATGGCATCTTGGATTTTTCAAAGCAGAATATCAGCCAACATTCAGAGGATTTGATTCATTTTTTGGTAAGTAAACATTACATGTATGGTGATTCATATTGTTAATCAGATCATGTCATTTTCTCAATTTTCTATTGATGAGACATCTACTTTTATAATATTCTGATTCTATGTACATTTTGAACTATGTAATGAACAATAAACCAAATAAAGGAATACTGATTGAACTCAATTGAATACCGAAACTTAAATACATCTTTTCTTGAAATGTAGACTGTATGTTTAGTCCGTTTGCTGGATTGTTTTCTGCACACCAGATATTGGTCTAAATGACCTTCTTTGCATTGGTGGACTGGTCTCCAAAACCGAGAATGACATTAACACCGTTGCACATGCATTTTCAATTGGCCACTATTCCAGGTTACTTCAATGGTGGCAAGGATTACTGGAACCACAGCAGATGTTATGAAGGTTCTTGCGGAATAGACTTGCACCACAACAGTGAGGTAGTGTGGAATGAATCGGGTACCTATTCAACGCACTTGTTTGCCAAGAAAACCATACAAGTGCTGGAAACACGTAATAGAAGTAAGGTGAGTACCATTAACAAGTTTAAACTCAATCAGTCAATCAATCGTTTGACCATCAAATTATTTTTGTTGTGACTTTTACCAGGTTCTCCTTCAGCCCTAATGGTGTGCCATTGTTACATCTTTATTATCCTAGTTTACCACACACCAGTGACTGAACAAAATTAATCAGTGAGAAAATTCTAGAAGATATCCATCGAAAAGAGTTTACTTGATACAGTTAAATACAATTAGGCCTATTATTACACCAGACATGTTCTTTTTCAGTCCCTCTTCATTTATCTGTCATTCCAAGCAGTCCACTCTCCTCTACAAGCTCCACAAAAATATATAGACAGATATAGATCTAACATTACAAACAATGGAAGAAGGAAGTTTGCAGGTATATCTGTTTACTTCAAGTAGACTACATCTATTTCACATTCAAATCTTTGCGACATTAAACTAGTCTCACTATGATTCCATACAAAGAATCTGTCCAAGTTTGTTTTGCCACGCAATTGGAACACGTGGCAATAACATACTGGTAACTACATACGAAACAAAAGTGAGGTAAGAGTTTAAGGTGACTTGAAATGCATGCAGTATTACTTCCGAAAGCAGTCTATATGAAAGAAAATGTTACTGAAAAGCTATATTTGAGCTGAATTGTTGCAACTCTTCCTAGATTCTGAGTTCTAGCTGATTTATTGAGGTAATCAGTACCTCAAGCCCATTGAAAAGCATTGTGAATCAGTAAAAGTCATTTCTAGATAAGTAACATTTGATTGGTTTTTTTCCAATTTTTTCTCAAAACTACAGCATTTCATGGTACTAATTTACATGTAATTAACTAGCTACAAATCTTTTCACAAAGACAGAAAAACTGAGTATCAAAATAATATATCTAGTATCCCTTTCAGTTCCCCTTTATCAAATTCATTTCCACCAAGTGCTATATTTGTGTATGGCTTAATCCCCATTTTCATGTGTTTTTGTATTTCTTCAATTACTGAAAATTTGATAAATAACCATTTCTGATGTTAGTGAAAACCATAATGAGTAAATAGTTGGTTTTTTTTAAAAGAATGTAGATATTTCTGATTAAAATAACACACATTCATTCAGGTTGGGGATATGCTTGTACACAAGTGTCAGGGGTGTACCCAGCTGTGACATCACAAGGAATACCAACAAGCAAAGCAAAATGATTCGTTCCACTTCATTGACCAGGACTGCCTTTCCATTTACCTTAAAGTAAAAAAATCACAGTTTGTGTATTCATCGCAGATCAAGAAATGTCCATACAGCCAATGGAAATTGTATCTGGTCAGTGGGCTCTCTCGCACCTTTAAACCTTTTGTTCTCAGTGCCGTGCTAAGAGGCACATAATCGTCCATTGGCCAGTTCACGTGCTTTGCGGGGGATAAAATTTCCTTTCATTTCTTGATCTGCTCCCGTTGTTTTCTTCACAGGTATGGTATCTGTGATGGATGAAGCTGTAAAGAATGTTACTGAAGCTTTCAAGGAAAACGGATTATGGGACAATACAATCATGATCTTCTCCACCGGTAAATTTATGTGTAAAAAACACACAGTACATTTTTTCAATTAAAGAAACAGAGCATGAAAACCGTATTACAAGATGAACAACAGAGCTTCAAGCTAGCTGTGATCTCGTTCTTTTGGACTTTATCGAATTCTTTTGTTTTCAAACGTGTTTAATGGTCTCTTGGGAAAAACGTAACGTCAAAACGAGCTTAAATTTCTACAAAGGGGAGATTTTTTCTTGGATCGTTTTCTATTTACAAGCTTTTAGAAGAAATGTAATATCATGAACCTTGACTCATTTCGGCGCCATTTCCTGAAATTATCTTCTGAAGTTAATAGCAAGGTGATGAATATACGTCCTAGTGCCCTGTCAACACCTAGAGCAGAAAGGTTCTCCGGCAAACTAGGATTAAATTTGAAAATAATTAATTCTGATCTTCTGTACACTTCATGACAGACAATGGGGCTAATGAGGTGATAGCGGGAAATAACTGGCCATTGCGAGGCGGAAAATGTACGCTCTGGGAAGGTGGGATACGAGCTGTTGGGTTTGTCAACAGTCCATTACTCCAGAAGAGGAATTACATCAACCATCAATTCATTCACATATCAGATTGGTTTCCTACATTAGTTCATCTGGCAGGAGGCTCCACCAAGGGACTCAAATTGGATGGATTTGATCAGTGGAAAACTATAAGGTATGTGATTGACATATCGAAAAGAAACGAAGAATACCTGAATGCACAGATGTGAACCCCGTAGTGTAGTGGTTAACGTGAAGCGCTGGTGCGCAGGTGGCCCAGGTTCTATTCCCGGTCAGGGTAGAGACGTTGGGCAGTGTCTCAGCCAAGGTGTAAAATTGGTACCAGCCCTATGTGGGATGGCAGAGATGGCACCATGTGGAGCAACACCTGATCACATCACCATGAGGTGATGGCTCACTTGGGGGATGCTTGCACCAAGGTTAGGCAAGTTCTCAGGTGAGTTCCTGGCTAGGAAGTTAAAAGTTGTAAACTGCAATTGATGTACATTGGTGCAAAATTAGCCGTATATCAAGAGTGAATTAACTTTAACTAACTTTAACTTTTAACAGATATCCCTGAAATTATATATATATCATAAGCTGAAATTGTGATCATTTCGAGACTGCAGGATTTTACGTCAACGTTTTTTAACGGATACAACCAAAGAGTGAATTGGTATCGTTCCGTAAAGAGCATAATTTCACACAGTGTTAAAGAATGATCCCCTTTGTTTATTGACATGTACACTCTGGTGATACACATGTAAAACGAAGTGACTTTACCGTTAAATTCTGTGATGGCTGAACGGCAATACCAAAGTACATGACCATTTTACCGTTACATAGTCCCAGCAGCATCCAATGGAAAGTAAACCGGGTACAACTCCTAAATTTGATTTCTTTTTACAGCAAATGTGATTCCAAGCTTTGTCTTACATTCACTCATGAAAATCACTGCGAGAAAATTATTTTTGCCCGAAATGAAGGACCACAGACATTTGATCCTCTTGTCTTTCTATGGGCTGTTTCGAAGGTGCTCTAAATTAAATTTTTTACATTGATATTGATTTAAGCCTTAATAAGCCGAGTCCACGAAGGGAATTACTGCACAATATAGACACTTTTTATCCTCCCATTGGTAAAAAGTTGCATCCAGATTCATTTGACAACAGATTCAGAGCTGCGATCAGAGTAGATGACATGAAACTATTGACTGGTAACGTAGGTCAGTTTTGCATTAATATTAATCTTAATTGCAATACAAGTGATGTGTTAGGAATACGGTCTTCCTTCCATCACAAGATGTTTATTGTGATGACAGATTAGACTATAACAGTAAACTAATCGAGCTTTCTTTCTCTAGAGTGAGGGTGCATTATCTGACGAGCAAGTCCAATGTATACTTTGTATTCTGATGGCCTTGTAAAGATTTGGTGTTTTATCTACCACGCTCACTGTTTTTCTACTCAAATAACTTTTCCATACTGTCTTTTAAATATTCTGTTGAAAGTGTAGTCATTACATTCATTAGTCTATCGCGCATGCGTCGATAGACTTCTGTGATGGGTAACCTAAAACGTCTATGAGCTCAAAAAAGAGCACTGGGAACCAGGTGGGAAAGGTCAGGGTGCATGGCTGTGAACTCTGTTCAAACTTGTTCATTGGCTGTGATTATTTTTCCAGCGATAGACTCTTTAGCCGCCAGGATAATTCTCGGTTTTTTTCCTTCAAGAGTATCTAGTTTCAGCCATAATAGGCACATGTATAAGACCTAACCTTGTTTAATAGTCATGTCACTTGCTTAACTCATCTAGTCTAGCTTGCACTAATTTTCAGAAACTGTGATACGTTTTTCATATTGCACCACGAGTGGTATATGTGTTTGATCAAAGGATGGATGAAAACTTTCTAAATAAAGATTTACATGTTAAATGGATGAATTTGATAATTCACAACAAATCATTACACGCGCCTGCCTCCACATAACCTCACAGAAAAATTAATTTTCTGTTTGTTGACAAACGATAAAGAATTCACTGTAAACATGGTTGCCACAGGAAACGGGGAATTTGATTCTTACATTTCCCAGACAGGGAAAACACATGAAAACCAGAAAGAAAACACAGGAAACATTTTGAGAACATGGCCATTTTTTTTATATTTCCCCGGCAATAAAGTGCCTTTGTCGGCTTACATACCGTCAGCCTCACTTTGCTCGGCGTATTTTCAATGTGTTCATTTTTGGTGCCTCATTTCACCATTTGCAGTGGTGTAATTCATAAACAATATATCATTTATAGTTTATGCTTCTATGCCTGAGTAACGATAAAGCATTAATTAGAATGCAGTTGTTGAATTTCTTAGATATAGTTTTCACATGAAAAATATTTAAAAAAACCACAGGGAATTTGATTTCACTCGGAGCGTGGCAACCATGATTTGAAAAAACAGTTGGCAAAGTTACATTACCATTGTGATTTCTAATGTTACATAAAGGAAGTTCTAATCCTGTGTTCCTTATGTTGTATTCTGGAAATCTACTAAACCTTTCTGCATCAACATGCAAGGTAGTAATTGTATGATATTCCAGACTGATTTCATCAAAGGAATAACAACAATACACTTAGTTGTGTGGAAGATAAGTATCTGGATCATAGACTTTGTGTACAGTAAATCCTGCCAAGTATTTCTTGTGTATTTTAATTGTTTTCTGGCTTCAACGACGATTTCTTAATTAGCTCTTCTAGCTCAAATCAATGTAATGTCCAAATAACCGCAGAATATATCTACTGGCTTACTATTTCTAAAATGCATACGAATGACATTTGTATTGACCGTTAATTAAATGTATTATTCATTAATGAAGTACTTCCTGAAGCAGCAATACGTTCCGAGCTGGTTGCGACATGATGTAATTGGCGATTGATGAGTCGAACATATATTGGTTCTGTATTTTTTGCATATTTAAACAATTGGCAAAGTTGGGTATTTAGTCAGTTTGGTTCTGTGGATGGTGTCTAGCTAATCTGTGTGAAGATTGACTTCGAAACAACTGTCATTATGAAAACACTACATTTGGATCGAGAAATGGAAAATATGTATCTGTGTCTGTGGCAATGGAAATATCTTGTAGTCTCATTATCTGCGTTAGTAACGTTGTCTGGCAGAATACTTGTAATGCATACAATTCATTGTTAACAATGAACTGATGACGCCCATTGTGGGAGCTTGATTAGTGTCTAGGTGACAGAAAACTTCCTTTCTGTGAGCTGTGTGAGGAACGGGGGGAGCTTCGTTCAAATAAGATGCTGCTTGAGTTTCCTGTTTGCAAGGCAAAAAGACATAAATTCCCTTCCATCAGTCCAGGCAAGGTCATATGGTCTAATATTTCAGCACTGTCAATGGTCTTTTGAGGCTGTCACTGGGGAATATTTTGCTGGAATTTTTGTGCCATGCCTTGGTGAATAAAATAAAGGGAGCTCTTGTGGAGTTATCAGTACGGCAAGAAATTGCATCGGGATATTATTCACAAGGGAAAGATTAACGGAAGGGTAGTTAGTACGCAAAGCAGCCAAATGTGATCATACTTTTTCATCAATGTAGAACATGCTGCTGAAACTAACGTCCAAAACGTGAAAGGAATAATCACTTCAGTGTCTGATTATAAAGCAACAGGCACACGAACAGCTAGTAAGGTGATCAGTGACTTAATGGGGTCATCACAGATGAAGCCTCTGTATTGATACATTTGGAAATTTCCAGTCACTATTCCAGAATGAAACACATATCACAAACAAGACCACTTACTCTGAAGTAGTAAGTGAATTAAGTTAGTGGATATTATTGCAACTAATGTTATGAAATCAATTTGGTGAGCCTTCTTAATTTTTCAAAGAATTAAAGACGAGAGTCCACAACAGCCCAGACTGACTCTTGTACCAAGAGAAGCAGATATAATACTAAGCTGGAAAGTAATATAAGTTGACATAGATCTATGTCTCATATGGAACGCTTGTCTCAGATGTGATTTACAGAAATCCAAATGTACATTCAGGGCCAAAGGTACTCAAGCGACAGCAGAATAGAACACTTGGAGTGGTTTCCATCTGATATTCTGCCATTCGTTTTATGGAATCTGTAAGGGAAACTAGCCACTCAAAAGGTCAGCCGCAGTCAAAATCAGTTATTTCTGCTTACTTCTTCATGTTCACATTCAAAATCTGTTCAGTTAATCATGACTGTCGAGGCAATACATGGGCCAGAAGTAGTTATGTTATCTACTGATCGTGAACATTATGAACCGAACGAATGATTTGTATCACTCATGATACCTCCAAAAATAGTCATTCACTTATTGATTTTGTGTACCTTGTTTGGTAAACACAGTTTGCAGGATTTAGAAGAATCCATCCAAAAACTACATCTAAATAAGCCATTGTGCTGCTTGACAACTTAGCATTATCAGACACTGTCGCCAGACATGGCGGTTATTTTATCTGACAGAGTCAATTGTTACCAGGTTATTATCGTATCCGAAGTATTTCTGTAAACGTACAGAACTGTTATGTGTTATTTCTGTTGTCGTCTTGTTGTAGACATTGGCTCAAAGGCATTGTCTCAGAAAGTATAATCATTATCACGTCGCTAATTTTGTAATTACAGACATTGTTCTGCTCCAGGCAATTAACCGTACTTAACAAATCATCTACAAGAGACAAGCAGATGAGCTCTGTATTTATAATTTAAAGATTAAAATGCAGATTTGCAGCATTTCAATTTCAAACCCGACCTCTAAACAGCCAGTGCTCAGCCTTTGTAAGATGCATCTGCCCTTTCTAAATGCGGTACTTGCGGCCCATCCCTAAGGACTTCGCGTTGGGTCACTAAGTCTTTTCACTGAGTAACATGGATCTATTTGGCAGTGTGGAGGCACTCCTCCGCATGGAGATCAGTTTGCAATAAAACAGAAGTAATCGATATCGTAAACATGTACGTTTTTTTCTATGGACTGATTTTGAACACCGAAAGCAAATCAATTTAATGGAATATGCTGTGTTCATTTATTCAAGGCATATTGGAAAACGAAATCCTGAATGTAGTTAGAAAGAACATTTATCAGGAGTAGGATTAATTGCCTGTGTAATGAACGAAATTAATGCAGCAGAAAAGGGACGGTTTACAATAACAGGAATACGTGTAGGCACCTCCTGTCATAGTGAAGGACTCTTCAATATAAATCCTACATATTTGTGCCATTTTATGTGCCAGCCTGCTTCAGTGTCCCTGTGCATAATTTGGTTGTGGTATATTTCAACAGTCAGCACCAGCTTCTTGTTGACTCTTTCGTACTACGAAAGATTCTTTGTGGTCTTCGGCCTGATCCTAGAGCCACGTAAACACTAGCAAATCTGGCAGCAGTTTAAAGTCCAAAGTGATGGGGCCCCGCCCTGCCACCCCCTGCCCACCCCCACCAGGCATGCACACACCATGAGTGAGAAAGAGAGAGAAAGAGATATGTGCCAGGCACACACACCAGGCACGCACACACCAGGCATGCACACACCAGGCACGCACATGCCAGGCACACACACACCAGGCATGCACACACCATATGAGAGAGAGAGAGAGAGAGAGAGAGATAATGTAAGTGTGTGTGTCCTGCTGTCCCAGAAGTAAATGATAGAACAAGTAGCACAACTGCAGTATATAGGACTTCAAGGTCAGTGTGCCCCAGTACGAAAGAGTCGATTGCCCACCAGGGCAATGTTCTAGTTATTGATTGTTTTCCCCCTGACTTGTCTAGTGCCCGTTTTTGGCAATGGACAAACACAGTTTAAGAGGAATAGACGAAAAGCTACTGCTCACGAATAATTGGCATGTACTACATTTAAGGATAAGTGTAACGCTGTGTCGCCGACATCAGAACATGTACGAAATATTACGTGTAAACATGGATTTGCATTTGTGGCCTGGAATTTTGCTCTAAGGTAAAAAATGCATTGAATTAATTTTGCAAATTTATAGACGTGAAAAGGTCTGTTTCTTTTTTTTCTATCGTATAAGACGGAATTCATCTGGAGTTAAAGTCACTTGTAGCTTTGGTGCAACAAATGTTCAGAAATTCCTTTTAAGACACACAGCCATACGTCAAGCTTCAACAGTAATTCCGACAGAATCAAACATCTCATCCTGAGGACTTAATTTACCCGGTTATTCTTCATAGATATCATAGGCACACTAGATTACCATTGTATTTTTACACATCCTTCCAGCATTGAATTGGTGAATAATTAATGTTTTGTTACACCGGGGTTCACGTTGCGGGGTGGTACATCACTGATATTTAGGATTAGGAATATTGGCAGAATGCATCGCTTCTGTATTTCGTGCTTGCATTGTGGGACTGTTGATGACATGGAATGTATTAATTAGCAAATGCACCTAGAACAATTAGTATGTGTACATCAAATGTAATCAATCATGTCACATGTCAGCTAACGATGCAAGTCAAGGTTGTTTTGGGTTTTGGATTGTATTCAGTAAATGCACGCAAAACAAATAAGGTCAACGTGAAAGACGGTAATAATAAGAACACGTTTTATACCAAGGTCCGTTCTGACTTGAACAATTTCAGAAATAGTGAGTACTCTAAGCTCAGTGAAAAACATATAATTGGACCCAAGTGGTTAATAATAGGGCGGGAATTATTTTTGTAGCCATATCAAATTAAACAAAATATGCATGTTTGATTTCTATATTTGAACACCATGAGTCATGTAAGTGTGGATCACATTCAACAGCTGACAAATGAGCACGTCTTGTTAAATTTCTAAATTTAATGTGATAAAATAATTTGATTTGGTCTCGAAACAAAGTGGAACGAAAGATCGACATTCGTACATGTTCATATCAAAGCAACCAGGAGCAGCATGCTCATTTCTCATTATAAAGCCAGACTTTCTGCTATCAACTTGAACTCGCTGGATGAATTGAGAAATATTGATTCCGGAATAATTTTCACTCAGGGAGAAGAAGAAATTTGATTTACATGTCCCTTATTGTGTGATATAAACCATAATAAATCATAATTGATGGGTTGTTTTTCTTTCTCGTTGCAGTCTCGGCATAGCCAAGTGGAATTATAAAGAACTTGGACCGTTGGATTAACCAGACGAAGAATACAACGGGAGCTATTAAGGAATACTAAATACAGAGCAATAAATTTACGTCCATGGGAATATTATCCAGAATGACTACTATAATGTGCACAAGGACATCATGAATTACACCGCCAATTAGGATAATAAGGATAGTTGCAGCTCTAAAGAACCAAACGTAGATTGTGTGTAGTGGGAATATAGGATCGACTCTTTTTTAACCTCCATCTTCTTTATCTGGATTGCCGTTTGAAACTGCCAAAATTTCGTTCACAAATTTTTCTCGTGGTTTTGGGACGGGGATGAATTACCTGCGAAGGCGATTCTCCTCTGGAGACATTCAGGTATGTTGATACTTTTAAACGTGTAAAATAATCGCTTTTATATCAGATTTGTAGAGTGAAACAAGCTTTCTATATCCTTGTTTGCATTTTAAATCAAGATTTTACGTATGATATTAAAGAACCTTGCCTAATATTATACATGTAATTTGTTGTAGTCGGAGTACAGGAATAAAAAGCGTTCCGGTTTTAAATTAAATGAAAACTCCCTTTGATAATAGAAAAAATCTTCATGCTAAGAACAACTTCACATACTTCACATACTTTTTATAATGAATCGGGCAAGCCACAGTTTGATTGTGCAATTTAAGCTATTAGACTATCTAAATGCTAATTATAACATTACTATTTATTGTGTCGTCCTTTTCTGGTTTCTGAACACTTTGACACCCCCACATGTTGGGGAATCAACCTGGCCCATTTAACACTCGCAGTTTGGACTAAAAACTTAACACCGTATTTCATATTACGAGTTTCCAATATCATCAAAAGATCCTACCATATTTTGCAAAATTTAATTTTCAAAAGGGATGATCTTAATTGCCACGTTTTGTTTTCAAGAAGATTAAATAATCGGATTAAAAACCAAATGAAAATATTGTTTTTGGATTATGAAGCTGTCTTCTTTTGAACCAATGCACTATAGATGAGTTGAAAAACTTTTTGTTTTGCATGGTTTCGACGGATTATTTTATTACACAAAAATCGGCTTGAATCCGAAAGAAAGGCACGAAATAATATTGTATTTCCAGCAAGTAAAAGCGTGACATTTTTGAAAATCCATGAGGTTTCTGTTGTAATGTTTCCAAACAGCTTCATAATCGAAAGACTCCAATTGTTTCGCTGAGACAGATTACTAAAAATATAAAACTGGTAATTTACCATTTCAGTGTTGAATTTCTTAGATATTCCTAATATTAAAATTCCATATGTATGTATTCAGCATGAAAGAAGTTGTATTTAAATTCGTAATTTCGTCTTATGTTTCAAATAATAAACGTTTATGAATGCAGTGTTTCACATGTCTAGAAAGAACCATCAAAACTTGAAAATAGTAAATTTATTCACCGTGACTTGTTACATGTGCACAATAAGGTGATATCTGTGTTTGTCTACCTGGACCTGTATCCAAACACTGCTGCGACACTATTGTATCCCCAAGACCAGGCCCAGTCCTGAAACTTGGTTCCAACGACATTGTCTTCAATCCAAACACTGCCTCTTTGTGTACAAGGTGTGGTCTTTGGTTAATTAGCCATGTGCTTTTGGATCCAGGCCTCTCATTGGTTGAAAGTGTACCTCATCAACATACTGAATACTCATTGGATGGCTCATCTGATGACATCATAAGTAGGGCATTCCTAAAATAGTGGCAATCAATTTATCTCTAGGACAGACCAAGACTGAACAAACAAGATGTCACGGTCTGTAAGATCTCATTTTTTCTTTGGATGCCAAACATTCAAAATCTGGTACGTGCCTCAGATGACGTCGTAGCCACATATTACTGGGTCTGCATACCAACTGGTACTTATGATTGCTCCAATTAATTTTAACATATTTACTTGAAATTTTCAGAACTAAGAAATATTCAAATGTCTCACACTCTAGCACCATTTGTTTCCATGACAACACTTTATGCTGGTTGCTATGGCAATATTTACAAAATCACTTTTTGATTTT
>JBCAUI010519856.1:0-11968 GCA_038406195.1 Haplosyllis anthogorgicola | reverse complement strand
TTTGCAGTAAATCAAATTTAAAACATTTTGTATGAATTTTCCATGGTTACACTCCAAATTTCAAGATGGCTGCCAAACAAACAAAGATTAGACTGGTTACTTGGAAGTGGGCAACCAGTCGAGTACATTTTCACGCTTATTGTATACGGCATTCTACTTGTGAGAAATTAGGATGTCGCCCAAGACAGATTCCACTGTACATTTACACAAAGGCCCTGAACAGTTGCTAAACGGTTAATCAACTGACATGTAAACAATCTCATATTAGAATAAACGCTTATCACATGCAAGCAGCTTAGAAAACGATATTATGAGATTACGTCTTTAGTAATTACTTTTATTTCCAGAGTTGGTTATGTCTTTATGGATCCAGTGATTGCTTGTATAACCATAACACCAGTGCAGACATTAAGTCGATTACCCAAAGTCTTGGATATGTACCACTGTCTACAGAATATTTCACGTGCACCCAATGGGACGATCGAGTGTTTAGATAATGATACGGCAATATCAGTCATGACCATACCCGACGAAAGAGAACATCTTCTTGAAGAACAGGTTACATGCCCCTTGCATTTTGCGCTAGAATTTACGAAAGAAGAATGTTTTTTAATCACTATATTCCTACACGTCTCGAGTTAATTGATTTAACATTTGACATTGAAAGAAATAACATTTTTGTAGCTCAGAAAAGCCTACTTTTTAGCTTGGCTGTGATCAATTAATGATCTATTCCTTGTCTCGTTTCAGAGATCCAGATTTTTGGTCATCCAGGCATGTATCGTCATACCTATAGTAGTAGCACTTTTCATGGGTAGGAGAAGCCGCAAGATGAACTGCAAGACTTACATTCTCGCGTTTACCTATTGGCTGGTGGCAGCTATAGAGGCTTCTAGCTTGCTGGAAACAGCACTTTTATGTGTGGACTACAAGCATGTGATTTTCACCACAGAGGCAATTGTGTCTATAATAATGATCATCACAAACAGTTATGCAGTTGTAACCCTATGCAGTTACCTCACCCCAGTCACTGCATCTTCTTACTTGCCGAAGAAGAGGTACAGTAAGAAATTTGACTTGGTCTATAAAATATTTGTTGGATGTGCCGGGGTCCTGTTTGTTGAGATACCACTGTTGATTGCGAGGTTCCAGATCATGTTAACCAGTCAGACACACATGTTTCTGTACGGAACATTTTATATTTGGATGCTTAAAGACATACTGTTCATTTGTTTAATAATTACAATGATGGTGCTGCAAGGGAACATAAGGGTTCGCTTAAAGAAAGCGTCGTGCAGACCAAAGTTTGATAATACGGATGTTATGTTTGAACCGGAAAAGCGTGACATTTATATTCATCACCAACAACGTCAAAAAGTTCAAAGTCCCATCCTTACACCCCAACTGATTAAGGAACGCTACCAAACATCATCTGCATCGTCGTCATCAAATAGCAGTAAAACGAACAGCTGTGAGGAAATCACACTTATTAAGCACGAGACAAGTAAACCACAGCGAACTGATAAACAAGACCAGCATAAACCTAAAAAGAAAGTTACTTTCAAACTGGACATGGGTGGCAGATTTAGAGATACTGATCATCTTTATCCGATTTAATCTGCAAGGACTGACGCTTAAAATGCAGATGCAAATTGCCAAAAAAATGTACTAACTTACAGTTGCCTTTTTTTTTTGTATGCAAGGAATTGGTGCATTTCACGCTCTTCCTGGTCTTGGCAAGGACCACTTGTTAAAGACATGTTCCACGTACAGTAATGAATGTCGCCCGTACCTACTCTCAGGACGTTTACTCTGAAGAGAAATCATTTGCCACATTGAACACTTAATTATATGCTGTACAGATATTTTCAAACATGTTAGAGGGCTGTGAATAGCCATACAGATTCAGTATATGTTGTAGTTTGTAAATACTATTTTACTTACAATTCACTTATACTATACCATAAATGTCCAAAAATAACACGCGATGTTAGTTTCACATCTTTTGAATTAAACATTTCAAAATGAATGTCAATTGAACTGTAGTTTGGCTGCAGCATGCATGTTCAGTTTCATCGACAGTTGGGGTATTCACAACTACTATTACAAAATTTGGTCACTGTTCACCTTTTCTGGTGTTTGCACAGTATATATTTGTAGTTTCCCCAAAAAGACAGTAACACGGACATTTCTGTATTTAAACGAATAAATAGTTTATTCCACCACAATATAGCGAAATAGTATTACACGGCTACACGTGAATCGGGTTTAAATGCAGTGCAGTGCTTTCCACTGGGCTGTTCAACATTTACCAATTTCCACAACTGATGTAATGATAAAAGTGCATTTCGTTAAAATATTTAAAGAAAAATATTGCGATAACAGAAGGCACTGTAACATGTAAAGCAGCTGCCTAATGCCATCGTATGAAACGACAAATGCATCGGATAAGAATAAATTCCCCCTTGTAGTATTACCGTAAATGCTCAAAACATGGCGCATGCCCTATTTATGGCACACCCCCTCTTTCTGCTGATCTGTGGAATTTTTTCTACTCATAACTTATGCACTTTATGCTACTAATAATTGGTAGAGGTCTTTCTCCCTGCCCTGTATGCCCCTTCAACAGTTTCAGAAGTTTAGAAAGGGTAATTTTATTCCCAAAACTAAGAAGTTGGCAAAACGATCGATTGATACTGGTCCCCAGTTTTTTAATTGAGACACACACCTAAAAATATGTCAATCGCGCATGCGCCATGTTTTGAGCATTTACGGTATATGGTATTTGAAACACGCTTTCTGTTACATATTACCTGCAAAATGCTGCACAAGTTCGGAAGAAATTTTAAGTAGATATCTAATATTGAAGGGTTAAATTCTTCTTATTGTTGAAATGCAATACCATACTACTAACAGGATGTTCTTTTCGCACAAATACGTATGAAGATAAATCAAGATCCACGGCTCATTTACCACCAATATGAAAGTTTACCGTTAAACGGGACATCACCCATGTAAAGGTTACCAGTAACAAAAAAGAATGAATAAAATACGATGTTTGTATGTACAAGGATAAAATTACCTAGTTATGATAAGTGGCTACTTTGGTTTTGACTTACATTTCATATTTAAGTGCTATTTTACATCAACTAGAAATTTATCAGTTTCACAATTTAATTGCAATTTCGTCTGCACACCCGACATCATTCCTCAACAACTTGACAGTTTACCACCATGGGTTAGTGACTATCTTAAATCGTGACTGCATTTCATATACTTACAATTCTTAGGTATATGTAAGAATATGCCAAGGCAGTATAGATTTTCTTCAACATCCTGAAGATATTTTGATACCAAGTAATCACTGCGACAATTGTGAACATATACAACAAAAGCCAAACTGCTATTACCCCTATTGGAAAGCAAATATATATACACACACAATAGCACACTTTTGATTATGATGCGAAGATGAATTCAATATACAATGAACTATGTGCACTGGTGATTTCTGATGAAGCAGCTTTGTTTTCAAAGTTATAATCCAAAATTAACTACATGTCGTAATATTTTATCGTTTACTTAAATGGTTCTGTTAAATGTTCAAAGCTGTGTCCATTTTCATACTTCTCCCACATCCTTCTGTACACCTTCTCCAAGTCGTGTGCATACTGTTCAGTGTTGAATAGTGGACTTGTAAGGCGTGCTTTCCACACCAAAGATCTTATCTTCCTCAAACTGAAAATGTAATTTGTTTACGGTCATGAGTGTAAAGTTAATGGTATCTTCCATATTTAGATATTACCTACAACAGTGAAGTTTGAAATGTACGTCCATTCTGTAAAAATTTCTATATATAAAACTGAATTTAGTAGATTGCTACTTACTAGTTCTTGTCATTGCCTAATCTGATTGCAACTTGTTCGTACTCCTGTCGGGTCTTTGCAGCAAGCTCAGGGCAGCCCAGTGTACACAGCTGTGAAGTCGCTACTCGAGAAGCCAAAGTCTCACCTAGAAAATACACAAAGTCGACGATTGCTTGAAAAATGTGCATGATTAGAACGCATGAAAACGTTGTCTAGCCAAGATGGGGGGTTCCATTGCAGTTATACTACTGCAATTCTTCCAAGGATCTGCCAGTTTACGGTTCCCATGGATAACAAAAGCATTTACCATCAGTAGGAAAGGTACCTGGCAGCGTGACCATTGGGGTGCCTGCCCACAATACATCCATGCCTGTAGTGTGTCCATTACACAATGGCGTATCTAGACATACATCAGCTAATTGTCCTCTACGCACATGTTCTTCCTACAAGACAAACATGAAACTGAGTGCAACAGTCTAATACCCATCATAAATTAATTTTTCAAGCGATATTACTCTGATAGTTATAGCATGAGAATTTGGCTCTACGAACAAAAACATTTCTTGGTATTCTTGAATAACTTTGTACAAAAGAAAACTGCAAATGAAATGTACAAATAAAACCTGTCTTACCTTTGGTGCAACGTGTGAAAATATAATCCTTCCTGCATCAAGGCCCTTCCCTGTTGCTATTTCCTGGATGTTCGGTTCTCCTACCGCTGGAAACCTCAGAAGCCAGAGTACACTGTTTGGTACAGCTTTGAGGATATTGACCCACATCTCTAGCGTCTTTGGGTCGATTTTGTACAGTTGGTTGAAGTTGCAGTAGACAATGGCATCCTCCGGCAGCTCGTACTGTGCACGTGTGGTCACAATCACAGAGTTGGGGATCTCTTCACCAGTGGATGACTTGTTGTTCTTCTAACGTGAATAATATTGTTAACATTTGGTCAATATTTAGTTTAATCCAAGCAGGCCGTCAAAGATTTCAAATCAAATCTCACTAATAAATCAAATCAAAAGCCGTTCCAACAACATGCTTGGATTAAAAATTGCATAAAAACGAAATGAAAAATGAACATTTTGCAATTTCTGTCATTTTTCTATTGAAAAATTTTCATATAAATTAAATATAGCACGGTAAAATAAATCATGCTGCTTAGCCTGTGTTAAGGATAGGTAGAAAAAATAATGACACTAAATCATGCAGCCTTTCAACTGTTCAATTAATTTGATCTCCAACAATGGGGCTAGAAACACACCAGTGTTAGTCATGCAAGATGTTTTACACATACCTGGTTGTTAGACAGCCCATTCTGTACTCTGACACCATTTATGACTGAATTTGGCGTGCCTGATTGAATCATCGTCAAAATAAGTCGAGTGGTCTCTGCATCAAGAACAGGCAGGCTGGTCTCTTGTCCACTGCCTTCCATGGGACCAGTCCGTCCAGTCAGTAAGTTGTACGACTGGAATAAGAATCAAAAGAAGGTGATGGTTTATTTTCCATGCCCTTGGGTACACACTTTGATGGGACAGTATGTAGATGTCCACGTATACCTGTTTCTGATTTGCGTTTGGCTCTAACACTTCTTTTAAGTACTAGTATTGGCACTTACCGAGGATGCAAACTGCAATAACTGTTTCATATCTAATCCATTTACAACAGCCTTGTTGTCTCCCAATGAATCACTGCTCAAGATGGCCTTGTTTTTCAAATGCGGAAACATGTATCTGTGGTCTCCAACGAAGAAGGTATTTGGCATGTAAGCCAACTTCTCCGAGTACTGGTGTGCAAGCTCAATTGGAGATGTATTCTTGTCGGTTATGATGTAATCCATGAAGCTAGCTCCACTTGTGCCGGGGTAACCCAACCACATAACCTGTCAAAATACATCTACGTTTCAATGCACTTTTGGTTTGTTAAAATGGCATTCATTAAATATGGCAACTACTCACGATACACATCTTCTGCAGTGTTTACGTGGCAACAAACGGGGTACCTGTATTGGTGCGGGTCTCAGAGCAAAGAGTTCATTTCGGGCACCCTTTGTGTAACCATTCATGTTGATGAGAATGTGAACACCATCGGCATGTATGCGATCGGCAGCTTTACCGTTACATGGCAACTGCGACAAATCTATGAAGTGTTCCGCTTCACGAGATATCTTGTTTCTGAAGTTTGTCTGGTCATCTGGGCTCAGTGAATAACAGAACACCTACAAAAGTGAAATGCAGTGTTAATTTAGACTGTGATGTGTAATTGTTCATCATGTCTAGAAAATCTGCACTGGCTTTGCATAGTTATTTTTTGTTTTGGATCTTATGGATACTCAATTAAATCCTGTTTTGAGCATACTCTACCTCTACATTGGCTCGGTCATGGAAGCCAGGCACACTCTGCATCAAGTGAGAAGTCGGATGATTTCCAAAGTCAGAGCTAACATATCCTATTCTAATACGGCCTTTGCTTGCTTTGGTGTCTAATGGGTGGTCATACGGAGGCTTGTGAAGTACGTTGATCTAACAAGAAAAAGCATTACGTATAAACATAATAAGTTCGAAAACATTATTTCTGTCTTTTCGTAAACTTCATGGAGCCGTACACAAAATAAATGTTCACCTTTTCAAGACACAAGTTTGCATGTCGTGATGCGATCGCTTTCCTCATGCTGTGTGACAATGGATAAAGCATGCTGTGATGTGGATGCACAGAAGGCAGCCTGTTTTTCTCCAACTGATCCTGTACTATCTGCACCAACTGCTTCATTCGCTCATCATAATCACTCCAGTCACAGATAATCTGTAGCAAAGAAGAATACGGTGGCATTTACCTTATGGGTACTGTGAAACACCAAAGTCACGGCAACAAAGAACTATGAATGCGTCATCTCGTGTGTAAGGTCGAAGACTTACGAATGCATACGTCTGGCATGTCTTTTCACAATATTTTTTTTTAATAGTATGGCTCAAAAATTTTACTTAAAACAAATTATATTAAAACGTAATAACAGTCCATACCTGCAAGCAGTGAGCCAGATTGCAGTATGCATCTGGGAAGTCTGGTTTTAGCTTTAGTGCTGTTCTGTACGATGTAATAGCCTCAGGGATGTTTCCAGAATCTTTGTGAATTGATGCCAAGTTGCTGTGAGCATCAGCAAAGGCCGGGTTAATTTGTATAGCTCTTGTATAGCATTGCAGAGCTCCTTGCACATCTTGCATCTCTTTCAGAGTGTTACCCATGTTGGAATATGCATCGGCAAAAGTTGGCGATATACGTATTGCCTCCTTGTAGTGAGTTAATGCTTCGTGTAGTTTGCCTTGTTGTTGAAGAACACTTGCAAGATTCGAGTGTGCCACTGCAAATTCGGGATAAATCTGCAAAAAAATAAATAAAATTGATCATTTCTTTTCCAGTAAAGTTATAAACAGTCAAGACTATGCATAGAGTGGAATAAACACTGTTGCCAAAAGCATAAACATAATCTTACTTCCAGTGCCTTTGTGTACAATCGGACAGCTTCCTCTGTGAAGCCTTGCTCTCGTTTAATGTTTGCCAGATTGTTCAGAGAATCTGCATGAGTCGGACATAAAGCAAGTGCGGTGTTGTAACAATCCTCAGCTTCTTGGATCTGCAGGACAGAAAACGTATACTAATGCAGGAAACCATCAACGTTGGACTTTCGGAAATTTCTCGACACGACTGCAATAATGTACAACAAGAGTCACTCACCTTTCCCTTTTCTTTCAGTGCATTGGCCAAGTTACAATATGCATCTGGGAAATTAGGCTGCAGTTCAATGGCTCGACGATACGTATCAATTGCCAAATCTATCAAACTGAAAAAGATAAATAGATAAACCATGGTAACTTACACGACATACCAAATAATAAAAGTAATGTTCAGTCTGTTTAAGGGTGAAATAATAAGACATGAGCGGTATTGCCTTAGACTGTTTTACTGAGTGCTGAACGTATGTACATGTGCATGGTCATGTGTTCCCGGCAGCACTGGCTGCTTACTGGCTGGGTTGTTACCAAGGCTACGGGTAAACAGAATAGATCGGCCGTAAGTCCCTAGATTGACGGGAGACTTCGCTTGGTTATTCGGCGGGAAAGAGGGCAGGATGTTACGCTAACAAAGGTCGCCTCTAGACACAGTCTATAAGCTTTCGTGCAACAAAAACCTGATCTACTTTATCGGCTCCAAAGATGTTGACAATTTAATCAGATGGACATACCCTTGCTCATAGTAAACACAGGCAAGATTTCCATGTACAACAGCATGGTTAGGGCTCAAGTTGAGAGCACGCAGATATGCGGCAACAGCTCTGTCAAATATCCTGGCTTCCTTCAGTACATTGCCCAAGTTTATGTACGCATCCAGGAAGTTTGGATCCAGTGCAACGGCCTAAAATCAAGAGATTTCTTTAATATCTTGTAATTCCTCACTAAAACCAGAAAACATATAAATACTGTATCTACTCTTTTAAATCGCCGTGATGAACACTTTACCTTTTCAAAGTGATGAATAGCCAGCCAAATTTCACCCTGTGCATTGAAGACGCATCCAAGGTTGCTCCATGCTACTGCAAAGTTGGGTTGGGTTTCTATTGCCTTCAAGTAGCATGCCTAGAATTCCCATCACAACCAAAACCAGTTTGGTGGGACAAAAATGGGAATATTGGAAAAGGGAGTGAAAAAGAAAATAAAGCAGCAATTAGTATACATAAATTGGCTAACTTGTCGCCTTTGCGTCCGCCGCGCTGCACACTGGCCATTGATCGCTGCGCTGCTCATGTGAAGCGACACATGATTATTGTAAATGTCTGGACACAATACTTACTTCAGAAATTACTAGCGTTGTCAAATACTGTGGTTCCGAAATTACTTTTACATGTAATGAACTATTTCCTAATGAAACCAAATCAAACCTATATGAAACCCACCCCCCAAGACCACAAATACAGGACCAAACAGTTTCTGATGTTTATAATGTCTATACACAAAAGAAAATGTTTAAAATGTGAATGGCTCCACAGTACAGATGTTACAAAACAATAAAAGATTTGTAGCTCTTTGCAAATTAGTCAATTAACCTGAAAACAAATTACACAACATTGAAATGCTGAAAGAGAGTTCACAGTTAAGTAGAATTGTCTCCAGACACTTAGGAAAGCTGCGAACTGCCACAACGCGTGTGGACTGCTATGCGCGCTGCCAGCATGTATAATGCATGCGCTGAAGTTGGGACACGAAACTATATGAAAGAGAAAAGTAATTATACATCGCTGAAGTCCAAAATAGAACATTTATTACTTTCCAAACGGCATGTCTTAAAGTATTGAACCATCCCATGATATGATAAAATGTCCTATAATTCGACTTAGTAGTTGATAGTATTTGCATATCTTTTCTTTGTATACAATACCTTTGTTGTTACCAGTCTTCTTCGCAGAAGATATTCATTCTCGTGACAAACTAAATCAACATTTTTCTGCCATTATTTGGTGGAATGTAGTCCTCCACAATGAAATCATGTGCTGAAGTAAAAAGTTCAAGTACAAATCTGTGCGTACAAACCACAGACGGGTATCATACCAGATCAAGGGGTCGGGCTTGGCTGCTGCAGAGTTGATCCTATCCATGGTGCTATTCAGTTCACAACAATATGATCATCATGTATGTGCTCTATGGCTACTCGACTAGATATATTCCAAAAGAAAAAAGTAGAACCATTAATATGTGTAGAAGAAAACTAAAAACTGAAACCAAACTCTGGAGAACAAAAATTTCTACTCATTGACTACTATTCAAGCCAACAGCAGCTGATTCTTGTTTCGAAATAATTTAAAAGCAAACGTATCATTTCATTTTAAATTGTTGTACCAAAGAAAAAATATTCTGATACTTTTACAATTATATAGTAGCCATTTTGTTCGCGAATAGAAATTTGTAATGTAAATGCATGCAATATATTCAGAGTTACAAAATGTATTTTATCACGTGAAGACTATGCGTTTTCTTCATCAGTTAAAAAGTCATTACATATTCTGCTTGTGGCACTTCCATGTTTTTTAAATGCAGTTCCACTGAGTATCACCACCATTCAGTGTTTGGCATCATTTCGAGGTTGAAAGGCAGAATGAAATATACCATTTATAAAACAACGTTTTGTCAGGTTGAAATAGAAGTGACTTCAACAAGAGGGCAGTTGTAACCATTGCTGATAAATTGGCGCGCACATTTAACCACTCGTTCCAAAAGACCCTTAGATGCTTGTTATCTTGTTGCATGTTCTATTTGTGACACCCCACAGCATGTAATGTTCATGCAATTACCTGCAACACCATGCTTTTTCACTGGACCAAAACTGAAACTGAATTTCTTTGCCCTCTTTTAGGTGTACTTTTTCAGAACTCTTTCAATGTTAACACCACTTTATAACATAAAACACTTTTACGTATTCACTTGGGCAATGTGCAAATGACGATCATACATCCAGGGCTGTTGTACACGTAGTGGTCAATGTTATTTTAACGATGAGGAAATTAACATAGCTTTATGGTAAGTTCCCCATTTAAGAGCTGGCCATTTTGACACTGGCCTGATAATCCTTGCAAGCGCATGTGAAGGTATCACATTAAAATGACTGTAGATCTATCAGCAAGATCAACTGTCCTTTCGTTGACAATTTGAGCTTTGGGGCTTCCAAATTTGTACTTCTGTTTGTAACATCATGCTGCCCTTTTCTCTTTTTATTTCCCAACTTTGCTGCCGCAAGCAAGTTTTTCTAAGTTCGTCATTAGTCAGCCAAGCCAATGCCAATAACGTGACAGTCGATGAAATTTGGAAGATGCCAAATCAATCTTTCCTTGTATCCACAACACATCACACGTCGTCATGTTCTAAAGCTGTCGTCCCTGTATTTGGGTATTTAAAAGTGGGACATACCTTTGCCTCGTCCAATCTGCCAAGTGCCTTCAGGAGATTACCAAGATCACTTCGAACGCAATACAGATCCTAAAATTAAAAATAACCTGATGTGTAATTCATCCTATGACTGCATAAAATACTAAGCAATTTCCTTAAAAACCGCTCTTCGAAAAACCGACTAATTCCCTCAAGCTTTCAAACACAACTGATTAACCCAGATCAACCTTACTTGTACAGTTTAATGTGTCGGTCAATTATTCTAAATACGAAATTTTAAGGAAAATTTTACAAAATTTCTTTGGCATGCCATCCGGACATGCAAGATTAGAGGTACATTGTCCGTGGCCAAAATGAAATAGTGAGTCACAGAGTGGAATATCAGCTTCCCATTGTGGAAATCCCTAGGAATCATGCATAACAAGAACCAAGACATAGTACACACGGCCTGTCGATACCGGTGCAAACTTACAGGGTTGTATTGCAACGCAGTTACATAGGCCTGTACAGCTTGCTCCATGTCCCCCGCTGCCACCAGTGCTGCTGCCAGATTGATGTACCCATCTATAAAGTCCGGCTTCAACCTCACGGCGTGTCTGTAGTTCTCCAGTGCTTCTGGTAACTGCCCACGTTCCTTGTAGACATTTCCCAAATTAGAGTAAGCTTCCGCCAGCATAGGGTTCTGTTTTATGGCCAACTGGCTAAAATATGAAGACCTGTGGGAAGAAACATAAAGCATGTTTTAAACGGAATCAATCTACATGCATCTTTGGAACTATGCCCATTATGCTACATACAGTATATCTTTAATGCTACATACAGTATGTCATTAATGCTTAGCTAATACCATATTGTGTGAAACAAATGCATAAACGCGTAGCCGAAGGGTACCTACTTGTCAAGTCTTCTACACTGGAAGTGCACTGAACTGAGTAACAACAAAACCCCAGTATTGTCGGGCTCCTGTCTCCATAACTGCATACAATGTGCTTCGGCATTCTCGTAGTCGCCCGCCTGGTATTCTCGATGTGCTAATTCAGCCAGTCCTGGAATTAAACAGGAGCCAATTTCATAAAAGTACTGATTTAAGTCCGAAGATTGGCTTAGAATCTGACTTAGCTAAGCCCATCAAAAATTCCAGTTTCTCCAAGGTCTAAAGTCTGCTGACTA
>JBCAUI010519845.1:0-11969 GCA_038406195.1 Haplosyllis anthogorgicola | reverse complement strand
ACACCAGATGTAATACCAGATGTGCTCTCAATGCACATTATATTGCAGTACATAAAATCAAAGTTACGTGTGACAACAGCAAAAAGAGCTACAACAGACCCAGCAGCATGAAACATCATGCATACATCCATCAAAATCATAAGTTAAACTGCAGGAAGTGCCATGAGTCATTCTTCTTTGAAAGTGCATATAAGATGCACATGATTAAACACTGCAATCTCTGTTACTTTGAGTGCCACTACCCAAAATGCGGTAAATGGTACAAATATGCCAGTGACCTGAATCAACATTTACTGGATCACAGTGGCACAAAGTGGGCTTGTGAACACTGTATATATATGACATACAGCCTTCACAATCTTTGGATACACAAGGCCACCCATGGTGACCCAAAATTCTTCTGTGAAAAGTGTCACAAAAAGTTTACCAACAGAGAGAAATTGCAGCGGCACCTTAAGAAATGCAAAATTTGGAAAAGCAATGAAAAAGAATATTAACTCTTTGTATGGAATTTTATGGCAATACAAACTAAGAAGCTATATGGTTAATTGACACAGAGTGACTATAAGAACAACTTAACTGCATGTGAAAATTTAAGGCAACATAGTATAAATACAGTATCATAAATTACTGAAAAAATGTTATTGAAAAGATGCAAAATTTCATTGTATAATTTCTATGTATAATTCCTCTTTATTATTAATGGTATAATAGAATAGTACAATGTCACTAATAGTAACTCATATGATGTAGGTATCATAAAACCTATAACAGTGTAAAGTAGATGTAAAAATGAAAGTAACAAAAAAGAACCATAAAGGAATTTTATGGCATAACAAGATACAATGATCAGGAAGATTGTACCATGTAATCACATATCTGTTATTACGATATGTAAATGATTTCAATGAATATCAAGATAGCATGTAAAACTGTATTATACTACTCTAGTTCTTTGTACTCAAGATCCAATTCCATAATTAATATTACGATACATTTACATATTGTAAAATTAATTATGGACTTGGATCTTGGGTACAAAGAACTAGAGTAGTATAATACAGTTTTGCATGCTATCTTGATATTCATTGAAATCATTTACGTATCATAATAACAGATATGCGATTACATAGTACAATTTTCCTGATTACTGTATCTTGTTATGCCATAAAGTTCCTCTATGGTTCTTTTTTGTTACTTTCATTTTTACATCTACTTTACGCTGTTATAGGTTTTATGATACCTACATCATATGAGTTACTATTAGTGACATTATACTATTCTATTATACCATTAATAATAAAGAGGAATTATGCATAGAAATTATACAATCAAATTTTGCAACTTTTTCAATAACATCTTTTCAATAATTTATGATACCGTATTTATGCTGTTTTGCCTTAAAGTTTCACATGAAGTTTAACTTGTTCTTATAATCACTCTGTGCCAATTAACCATATAGCTTCTCAATTTGTATTGCCATAAAATTCCATACAAAGAGTTAATATTTTTGTTCATCACTTCTCCAAATTTTGCATTTCTTAAGGTGCCACCACAATTGCTCTCTGTGGGTATACTTTTCATGACACTTTTCACAGAAGAATTGTGGGTCACCATGGGTGGCCTTGTGTATCCGAAGATTGTGAAGGCTGTATGTCATGTATATAGTGTTCACAAGCCCACTTTGTGCTACTGTGATCCAGTAAATGTTGGGTCACTGGTGTATTTGTACTGTTTACTGCATTTTGGGTAGTGGCACTCAAAGTAATGGAGATTGCAGTGTTTAATCATGTGCATCTTACATGCACTTTCAAAAAAGAATGACTCATGGCACTTCCCGCAGTTGAACTTATGATTTTGATGGATGTATGCATGATGTGTCATGCTGCTGGGTGTGTTGTAGCTCTTTTTGAGGTTGTCACACGTAACTTTGATTTTATGTACTGCAATATAATGTGCATTGAGAGCACATCTGGTATTACATCTGGTGTTGCACAAGTCACAGATGATGAATGGTTTACTAGGTCAGTGCTTGATGCCTTTAGTGAATATTTTAAACTCGCCTATTGTTCTTGATTCACTTTTTGCACATCCTTTGTTGGTTTGTGCCCGCGTCATATATCTGGGTTCATTTGGGCAGTGGCCTCTGCTCTGCCACAGATGAAGTCCTCCTCTTAAGGGCATTTTCTCCAGTCAATAGGATTACTCCTCGAGCATGTTTGTGACCACTTGGAGTTTTTTCTTCTTTTTGTTGTGCTGAAGTGGCTGTAGCACTTGGTTTATGTGAAGGAGGTTTTGCAGCTGTTGCAGCTATTGGAGCAAGGAGTGTGCCCTTTGAGCGTGTTCTGTAAGGGTGGAGTACAGTTATCCCACCTCCATCCAATGTGAAATTTATGCTGTCTGCAGGTGTTGGGAGACTTTCTGAGCACATGGTGGACCAACGAGAGTTTTTTTAATGTGTCATGTACGGGTGCAGCAGGGATACCAGTTTCATACATGATAAATTGTTTTCATCTTCATCAGGTACGAATATTGGGTCATTCATCACCCCATTTGCTGAATCTAGGCCTGTGTAGTCAGGTCTTTGAAGTGATACCATTGAGTGCATTGAGTAGCCATGCATTGTGACTGGAACCAAGTTTTGGGATTGGTTTTGGGGTGGGATGGTGTACTGTTCTTTAGGGTGCCCAGCTGCCTTTTGAAGACCAATCGGAAACTGAACTGGGGGTACATCATCTTCTTCCATCAGGATCTTTGGATGTGGGGTCATTTTTGCAAAGATGTTGCACCCACAGTACGCAAGGAATATGTTTGTTCTGATGTTTATTTCCTCCTTTTTTGAAAGATCAATATCCGTTGTTGTCCAGATTCCATTCTCTATTACTATGGTAGTGTGTAATTCTAACATCATAGATAGACCCAAGATACATATCTCATCCCCCTTTATTGAGCCTACTGATATCATGTTTAGCCAGTGTTCGAATGTAAGTCCCTTTTTTGCCAGTAATGTTTTACACCTTTGGCTCACATTTTTGTGGTTAATTTCCAGGAATTTAATTAGGTCATCTTGTAGGGTGTTAATGGTTGATCCTTTCCATTTGGCATATACTGAATATAAACTTGTTACACATACATCTGGCGTAGCAAAGTCAGATTGAAAGTCAAGCTTGTGCATGTGATATGTTGCCATTTTACTTATGTTTGTTGACATTATTTTCTTCTTCTCTGGTATTTTGGTGAGGCTTGTTACATATGGGATGTCAGTATTCAAGTCTAATTTAAGCTCTTTTGCATTTTTAAGGCACCAACTATTGTACTCTGTATATGAAGACTTGTTGCATGTGGAGTTTGTAAATAGGTCATCATGTGGTATCGGTGACCCAGTCACTAGTTGTGTTTGCGATAGTGTTGCTGAATGTGTTCCTGGAGTAGACAATTTTCTCTGAGTGTTAAGCCTTACAATTTTTGAGTCATGTAATTTTTGCCTTGCAACTTGTATGCTATTTCTCACCATTTTATGTGTTGCCTTATAATTTATACGTATATTGTGATGGTTATACTGTTATGCCTTATAATTCTGTTGTCAGCTAATAGGAGACACAGTTATTATATATATTATATAACAGATCAGTAACCTTCAAGAATCATGTGCTTTATATTGTTTGTAAATATTGTCATGTTTTTGGCTTTTTTCTTCTCACTGGAAAAGGAGCTGTACTTCTTTTCACATAGGAAGCTACTACTGAACAATTTAGACTGATGGGGTAGAATATTAGGTATGTTTTTTTGTCGGGTGTTATATTTATGTTGTTTTTTTTCCCAAAGATTTTCCTCTGATGTATTCAAAACTGTCTACAATTGGTTTAGGTATGAGTTTGGATTTTACTCTAAATGCAAGTTTTTTTAATTCTATAGCAACAATATCCTTTATCTGGAGTAATTTCAAATGTTTGTTATATGGTTTTATTGTATTTGATTTTGGAATTTTACATATTTGTATTATAGCTTCATTTTGTATTTGTTGAATTTTGTCTATCTTATCCTTACTAAGAAGGCTTCCCCAAACTACTATGGCATAATTTATATGACTATATATGTGTGCGTAATAAATCAGGATTTTTGTTTTTTCATCTAATAGATTTCTTGACAATTTAAGCATATTCAAGTTTACATTTATTTTGTTGTATATATGATTATAATGCAGGTTCCAATTTAGTTGACTATCAATTGTAACTCCTAAAAATTTTATTTCAGTTACATATTGTATGATATAGTCC
This sequence comes from Haplosyllis anthogorgicola, assembly GCA_038406195.1. NCBI lineage: Eukaryota > Metazoa > Annelida > Polychaeta > Phyllodocida > Syllidae > Haplosyllis > Haplosyllis anthogorgicola. The sequence goes on along the minus strand of JBCAUI010519845.1, from coordinate 7,692 downwards.
CCCAAATTTAGTGGCAGGCAATCTCCATCACTATAATACGTGCACACTGTTTTGTTTAAATTAAGAGATAGTTTGTTGGCACAGAACCAGTCACATAGTCTTGAGGTCTTCAATTAGACAATGTACCAGATAATTTTTGTTGCAATGGGAGAAGTATACTGTGGTGTCATCTGCAAAGAGGATCGATTTACTATGTTCGAGCACTAGGTGCAGGTCATTGCAAAACAAAATAAACAAAAGTGGGTCCAAGTTAGAGCCCTGAGCAGTTCCATATTCTACTAGGTACTGTTTGGAATATGATGTTTTATTGGATGTTGCGGTTTGACATTTTACACTAATTTTCCTATTACTAAGGTAACTTTTAAACCAGTCATTACTAGTTCCTCTTATACCCATTTTCGCTAACGTGTTGAGTAGTATTGTGTGTTCTAGAGTATCGAAGGCCTTTGATAGGTCTAAGAATACACTAATCACATGATTACCAATTTCTATTTCCTTTATAATATAACTGGTCAGTTCTAATATTGTGTCCTGACCTGATCGAGCTTTATGAAAGCCATACTGGCTTTTGTATAATAATTGATTAGCTTCTATATAGGATGAAACTCTGATATACACAATTTTTTCTAAAATCTTGGATATCATTATCAATAGTGATATCGGCCTATAGTTGTTTAACAGACTAGCATTCTTGTTTTTATACAATGGTATAACTTCAGCTAGTTTAATCCTATCTGGAAAGATTCCTAAGCTTAACAACTGATTAAATAAATGTGTTAAGGGTACTAATAGGCTGGGTCCAAGTTTTTTGAGAACTCTATTGCTAATTTTATCATAGCCAGAACTGTTTTTGTTTGGTAGGCTTCAAATTATTTTATCTATTTTGAACAGTGTGCATGGATCTAGGAACAGGTTATTAGTCATTCTATGTATATCCGCAAGATATGAATTGGCACTTCATGTACTAGTGGGGATCTTCTGGGCTAGTTTGTTTCCTATTGTTGAGAAATATTTTCCAAATTTGTTTGAAATTACATCAGGGGCGTGATGTTCTACCCCATCAATTTTTAAGCTTTCTATGCTACTTGTTTTATCTGTGGTTTTTTTTATCACTCCATTAATAGTTTGCCATAATAACTTTGTATTATTTCTATATTCGGTACATTTGTTGTGAAAGTACTGTATTTTAGTCTCTCTTTTTATACAGTTATATTCATTTCAGTAAGCTTTGTATTTGGGTATATCATCGTTCGTGGCAAAGGTGGATAAAGTTTTTTGTATAGTGTTAGTTTGTGTTCTAAGCTATTCACCAGTCCCATGGTAACCCAGGGTTCTTGTATTACTCATTTAGGGGAAATATGAGTCTCTTTTAATGGTGAAACTGTGTCGAATGTATTTTCTAACATTTTTTGTAGTATATCAAATGCCTTGTCTGGATCTGGTTCTAGCATTACAGTGTGTTGACATTTAATTCCATCTAGCTCATGGATTACTTTACTTATGTGTCTATCGTCTAGTTTTCTACTCTTGAAAATAAGCACCTCCTGTTTATGTGTTTTCACTCCTTTTATAAGTGCTACTATTGGTAAATGGTCCGATATGTCCTCTATTAATATGGCAGACTCAAATGATCAATGCAGTTTTTCTGAAACATATATATTGTCTCTTAAGGTGGCACTATTTTTTGTGATACGTGTAGGTCTTGTAATCATGGGCATTATACTATTGGAATGTGCTAGATCCAGAAAATTTTGGGTAGGTGGGTGCTTATGTGCTTTTGATAGGTCTAAGTTCTGGTCAATTTTTATTACTACCTCTTTTTTTTCCTCTTGTAACTTGTCACGTAGCAAAGAGTATTCTTCCAGGAATTCTTTCTGGCTAGTATTTGGTGGTCAGTATAATGAACCCATAATGATTTTTTGATTATCAAATTTTGTTTTAACTTCAATAAAATAGATTCAAATGAACTATATTCTGGAATATCATGTCTAATTGTATATTTAATTTTCTTTTGTATAGCAATACTTATGCCACCCCCTTTTCATTTTTTCTGTGTTTTGATATTAAGTCATATCCAGGTATGTCTGTGTATTTGTCTTTATTGGCATTCAAAAAGGTTTCACACAATAAGACAGTGTCTATGCTGCTACTATTCTTTTCCATTTTTTCAAGGATATTTGCTAGCTCATTTTGCTTGGAGCTTAAACCTCAGATATTGAGTTGCATTACTAAATAGTTTTTATTATTTGTATTCCAGCATTTTGCTTCCTCAAGGTCTATGTAATCACATTTATCATTCCATAGTTCGCTATTGTAGGAATTATATTCTAAAGGATGGTTTAGGCTGTCATACAGCTGATCACTAGGGGGATGGGACTCGCTACTTTTTGAGAAGCACATGTTTCCTGTTACATTTGATGCCTAGGCAAGTTGTTAAGATTATACAGAACACAATTAAGAGGTACCAATATGATTTTACAATACTATAGAACATAATGAGTAATAAATTAATATATATATACTCACAGACCAAGGGCAGCATTCTGCAAGAAATTTTGCAGATACATAAACACTAGGATATACCTTTTCTACATCTTGCTATGTGTTACCTTACATTTTTCTGTAAAGTGCTATAAATTGACATTCATGTGTTGCCTTGTAACCTTTGTGACAGTTTACTTTTACTTCTCATATGATGTTCCTTTGTTGGTCACAAGTTGGTAGAAAGAAGGTTACTAGCACATTTCTACCTGGTATAATACTGAATTATTATGTCAGTACAATTATGTCATAATTGGTCATAATTGCCAGGAATAAGGTTTCCATAGGGCACCTGGAATTTAAGGCTGTATGTGTTTCCATAAAGTTTTCAGTTTAACGCATCATCAGTATCATCATTCTGCAAACAATTTGTTGATGCATTGCAATAGGATGTACTGACATGTGTTTCCTTAAAACATGTGTGTTGCCTTATAACATTTGTGGCTGCTTTTGTTAATCATGTGATATTCCATTGTTAATCAATATTCCTTCACGTTTTGGTAGAAAGAGGTTACTAGCACATTTCTACCAACTATCAAATTTATTATGCCAGTACAAGTATGTGGAGGTCCTGATTTTTGGAATTAGAAATGACATAGTTCCTTATGGCTTTATGTGTTGCCATAAAATTCTTAAGCTATTTAGTCATCAGGTTTTCAGGCCAATAGTGAGTCTCTTAGTGGGATGAGTATTTCTCCCATCCAGCCCTTACCATTCCACTTGTCTTCTTTCAGCACGTCCGGGTGGTTTAGACTGAAGCCTGTTCCCCATACTTTATCACGTGTGGATTCTGCTATTGTGTGGGTTCCAGTATTAATCAAAATTTGTCGTAGAAAATCATGTTGTCGGAATTTGGATTCAATGCCTGGTCTCACGATCTCTAAACCTTCTTCCAACCATCTTTCTTTGGGAAAGTTTTTGATGTTTGCCGATAGTTATTTGATTTTTTTGGGATCGTCGCAGTTCATGATTTTAACAGCTGTTTCTTTGTCCTCACTGAAGACTGCCTTTTGTTGTTGGATCCATTGTTCTGAGTTGTGGTAATCCATGCCTTCATGGATGAACAGTGAGGGGTGAAAATTACTGAAAGGATGGTGAATATTGAAGAAGCACAGGGTGTCTTCATCCATTCATTGACAGGCATTCATTGGGTTTATTTCCACTGGAAGATCATTCAGGTTATTTCTATCAAATTTCTTGCCTTTGATGAGCCTACCATCATCACTCCATCTGCAATGTCCTTTGTAGTTAGGATGTTGTGTCACAAATCTCTAAATTGGCCGTAGGTAGTTACACGCTTGTTTAACATCTTCTGACAGGTCATCTTCCACATATACTCCTTTAGGTAACTTGTTTCTCATTAAGAATTCTTTGTCTCCTACCAGCACAAATTCTAGTAGAATGGGACGTGGATGATTGACTCTGTATTTTCCCTTTCTTTCACACCAACTCATAAGTGCACTGGAAATGTTATTCAGTGCAGATACATCATCTTGTAATCCGGTGGTTTTCATTAAGGCATTATTAATGAGTGTTCTTATTTTTGCATGGTCTCCCATGGGCTCTCCGGGATTCCAGTTACTATTGCCCTTCTGGCTCAGAGATCCTCTTCCAGCCTAGATAAGGTTGATAAGGTGCATTGGTTAGGTATGGCACTTTCTAATGTCTTGATTTTAGTCTTCAGACTATTGTTTTCTTTAACTACATCAACTAGTTTTGCTTCAGCATTTTCCACTCTTTTTTCTAGTTCTGTTAATGTTCCTAAGATCCCTTGTAGTTCAGTTATGGAGTCGGTTGTTTGTTGCAGCAGTCTTGTGTTAGTTTCTAGGGTTGAGTTCATGCATTGGATGGCTTCACCGAGGTCCATTCTAAGTTTATTTAACTCGGTTGCTAGATCGTCCTGGTTCGATTTTTCATTCTTTTCTTCCCTAGGGACTTGTTCACCTTCCATTTTGGTTTCTTTGGTGGGTTTTTCTTTGTCTGACGGACTTAGTGCTGATGCTGTTCTTTTTTATGGTTCTGGTGTGTTGAAATGACTTTCAGATGTGGCTGCTATTTGGGGTAAGCCTTCTAATTGCCTCCCTGCCTGCCTGACATTATGGCTGGTTGATTCCTGTCACGTTCTTTGTCTTTGTCCTTTTCAGTTGTGTTGCTCCCCAAGCAGAGGCTGGTATCGTCTTTAGGTGCCCCTTTTGTACTAGTGGTTGACTGTTTAGTACTTGCACTTGCACTTGATTGTGCCAGTTTGCTACTCATTTGTAATTGTTTTTTCCCTTTTTTTTGATCCATCTTTTTCTTTTTCATTCCCTCTCACCATTTTTTATATTACTTCATTTTTGGGTTAAGATTATCTTGTCCTTGATAGTTCCAGACATATAGTTGTAAAGACATTGACTGAGTGATAATGTAACAGTTTGGCAATTCATCATTAAAATTAACTAACTGGTTCTTGTATGTTGTTTTCGATTATGTTACTCATACTCTTTGAATATTCCTTCACTTGTTTGTTGTATATCCTGTGTTTCATGTATCTTATTTTGGCTGTTTTAAGCCATTTTTGGTCAGTGAGTTGTGTTGCCTTACAACTTGCCCGCCATACTTTGAGTCCTTTTCCTAAAGCAAAAAATTTAAATTACAAGGGGGAGGGTAAAGTGTGCACTGATAAATATAAAGACATACAAGCTGAGGGTGATTAAAATTGTTTTCCCAGGTCAATAGCACATTTACTTGTAGGAGACCAAAATAAACATGACATTGTTAGGCATAAAATATGTGAATACATAGCTGATCCAGAAAATTGATCTAAACTCAAAACATACATTGGTGAAGGGTATGCTAGCAGTGCAGAATATATACACATAAAGGAAATGAACCAGGATGGCAAATGGGCAACAGAAATTGAAATTTTTGTGAGTGCTCAAGTAGGGGGAAAAGATGTTATTGTGTACACTCTAGACTCTTGGCAGTGGTATCCAGCTAGTGCCAGGGCTCAAATGCATGTGACATGCAACCTGTCCTGGGATCAAATGCAACCCCTGGTCTCATTTGCACCCCTTAAAATTTTATTTTAAGTTGAAACTTTAACAAAAAACAGCAATTAAATGTGCAAAACCCACAATATTCTGGGGCGTACACTATCATCTACATAATCTACATCTTGGTCATACAGTCATATTTTCAATCACAAACTATGTCTAATTTGTGCCATCTCTGTGACCTACTTAGGGAGTACAACTGAACAACCATGGTGGCCATAAATCCACTTTATGAATTTAACACGAATCTCTTCAAAATACCAGAATGCCAAGCCTTGGCAATTCATCAAGTTAATGAGAGACTCATGGAATATTATCTGTCTCAAAATGTAGTAAGTATTTCTCCCTGTACAACCATGAATTCTCTTAATTCCCTTATTCAAATAAATTTTAACATGGTCAAGAAAACCATGTGGAAATGCCTAAAACACAATTTTTTGTTTCAGTGTCCATGCAGGAATGTTGAGTACAGCGACCTTTTATTCCACATCATGGGTCATTACTGTCCTGATGAATTCCTATCAGAACATGTTATGGGACAGAAATTTGTGGATTACTATCACTGCCCACCTGACTTAATTTTGGATCATGCACACATATTTCTTCTCAAGAAAAACCTTACACTGGATGAATATCTAGAATTTATGGAACAGCATGGAAATAAAGGTGACAAACTGGCCTTGTATCTATTATATTGCATGTACTTTCTACAGATTTGTATCATTGAAAAAAACAAATGTGGTTTTCACATCATGGTGATCCTGAAAAAAGTCTCCCAAAAGACTGTGATCTAATTCATATTTATCTCAGACAAGGAGTTTTCAGGCCCACTCAAAAAGCAAAATCTAAATGGTCTAGTCTGTGTTCTAACCAAGAAAAACCCAAAGCATCAACATAGCCACAGTGATGATGAAGATCCTGACTACACACCTGAAGGAGATGTGTACACCCAAGATCAGTATGGACTTTGGCTGAGACAGAGTCAACTGTCTGACCATGAGTCAGGATATAGTCTACACTCTAACACTCCACTGAACGTCCCAGATTCTCCTAGTTCAAACAAAAAACAATCTGATCCAGACCCACTTAAGAAAGCCAAAGGACATAAACAAACAAGGAAAAGTCAAAGAAATAAAAGAAGACCAAACCAAAAGTGTATAAAGAAAGGGAGTTTAAAATCAAAAGGAGGCCAAAAAAAGTGACAAAAAGTGTACTTTGTATAATGCATCCTTTCCAACTCAAAAGGAATTAAATGAGCACACAGAAGAGGCTCACAACAGTCACAAATTTACATGTTCCAAGTGTAAGTGTGGGAGATATTACTCAAGTCAGAACTCTTTGAACAGACACATGAAATTACATGGTAAACCAAAGCACAAGTGTAAGGAATGTGGGAAAGTATTTTTGTTTCCAAGTGAGTTGAAAGTTCACATGTCTGTCCATTCAGATGAAACCCTGCACAAATGTACATACCCCAGGTGTACAAAGGAATTTAAATCTCTTCCTGAGTACAGGTGGCACTACAAAACTCACAAAGAGGACACAACTGTTACATGTCCAATTTGCAAGAAGAAATTCCCCAACCAGAAAAGTCTAAGTGAACATTCAAAATTGCACTCTGGGGTTAAAAATGAAATGTGTGTGTATTGTGGAAGAGGATTTGTTTGACACAGTTCCCTTGAAGCCCACATCAAAGCAAAACACAAGGATCAACTGTAAAATCAAACTGACAGTGACATTTTGCAAAGTTGGTATTCTTTCCATTCAAAGGTGCTAATCAAACTGACTGTGGTAAGTAGCTAAGCCTGCAGTGTGGTTAACTGGCTTGCAGGCTGGCTACTCCCTGCTTAGTATGTGCTAACTTTGTGGTGTCATTAGCGGTTATGCTTGCTGCTGCGAGTGTATTATCTAGTGTGGGGTAATAGTGGGTGGAGCCTACATGCATAGCCCCTAATATCCCCGGCATGCCCCCACTGAATTTTGTGTAAAAATGGGTAGGTTGGTAGCTGTGTATTTTACACAGTAAATTTAGCCTGTTCAATTTATAAAATTTTATAAAATTTTGTGGTAGTAATACCGAGTAGTAGCATATGTAATAAGCAGGAGTGTTGGTAGC
>JBCAUI010519834.1:0-11970 GCA_038406195.1 Haplosyllis anthogorgicola | reverse complement strand
TGATATTGTGATCTAAATTGTCTAAGTATTTTGATAATGCCAAATGAGCTCAGGTCCATCTGGACCTATTTTTTAAAAGATAATTGAGAAATTCAAGGTCATTGGTTTTTTTAAAATTTACTGTAAATTCATACAATTTAAGAATTTAAAAATTTAACTATTGCACGTTGTTTCTTGCCATATCATGCTATAGTGATAATTTTTTATCGGAAGCTATCTGTGATGCTTCTTAAAATGTTATCAATAAAGACAACAAAAAAGTCAAATGTTATCGTCGTGTTTGATTTGACTGTTACAGTGGCGCACCCAGAATGGGGGGGGGGGGGCTGGTGGTGCAAACCTCATTATGTGTGCGCGGGATATGCAAGCTTACTTTTACTAAATTAGGACCCGGCTATAGTAAAAATCGTACAAAAATGAAGAAAAATTTTGGAGCTGATGTAGGGTGGGCGTGCGAACGCCCCCTGTGGACCCCTCCAGATCTGCCAATATATTTTACTTAATTTTTTTTATTTCAATAGCTACGATGTTACGCGCTGCACCAATGCAAAACACAGATCAATTTGTACTGTTACTTACAATTCTTAAAGCCTTTAATACAATACAAAATCGTAATCAAATAGTGTTACGCTTAATCTTTTCGAAAAACTCAACAAAAAGCATGCACCTAGATCTCATCACTAACAGTGGCGGGAATATTATTTGCAGGTGCTGCCATCTTCACTTGAAATGTAAACTCGTCGGGACCCCGTGTGTAATCCCCGTAGATTATTGTCAAACATGGCCGAGTTTGGTTGTTCGTCCACGCATTTTGGATAAATTCGCTATGTTTTATTGAGTACAGGGAAACAAATCAAGCGGAATTATTAACGGTAGGTAGTGTTTGATATTCATACCAAATTTAGTTACCATTAATAGACATTTTCTGTCATAAATTTTCGTTGGAAGTTTGTTGACAAAATTGGCTGATGTTTTGACGTACAAAAACAGAACACAGAAGAAACTAAATCGGTAAATACAGAATTTGTAGAGCAGAAGTACTTCATAGATAATCTTTATTGTAGGAAGAACGTCGACGTTGTAATTTTTGAAAGTATAAGTGTCAGAAAAATCGAATTTTGTTGATATTTAAAAGTCGATCTAATTCCATTGAAAATCACGGGACGTTTCAAAGATGATTGTCATGATTAGACAAATTTTTGTTGCCGTTGTTGTCCAGTTTGCCACTTAATTAAGACCCACTGTTTCAACATGTACAACATAAAATTATTTGTGAAAAGCACTAGTCCTAAAATTATTTGCCAGTATCAGTAAATTGACCCCCGTTGTTTACAATTTTGTTGTTAAACTGGTCGACATGGCACTCGGTTTGTTGACACAAGATCAAAGATAAAGACTTCTATTTGAATGATTAGTGACTATGACTATCAGTTTTAGTATCAAAAGTACGTTTTGTTAAGAGGTAAAACATGGAAGTAGAACTACGTTCAGAGCGAAGCAACCAACATTGGCACGATGCCAAGTAAGCAGATAGATGCCGACATTCAACACCAGACAACATGACCTAAATTTTGACCTTACATGAAAACTCCCCTTACGTAATCATGTTTTGTGTACACGTTGTAATAAGACTAAATTCAATATACTATTATGTAACGTGTTTGAACAGTATTGTATTAAATTTGCATGTTGATATGTGGATTCTTGTAATGCAGGTTGCCGCAAGCAGAATGATAAAGTGATTATCCTGATCAAGTGCTGTGCAGAAAAGTTAAGTGGTATTAAAAATGGCAGACAACAACAATACGCGAAGAAGAGTTAAACTCTACATGCTGAATGAAGACCGTGTGTGGGATGATCGAGGAACGGGACATGTGTCCTCTGCGTACGTGGAGAAGTTAAGAGGAATGTCATTGCTGGTGCGCTCAGAAAACGATGGTATGTCATCAGATGGTAATTATGAGAGAAAAATGCTACAGTGATCAAACAATACACAAAATCTACATTTATTTGTACAAATTACTGAGAACACTTGACATGTAGACCATGTAACAAGGAATTGTACAATCTGAATTTATGTGACTTTTTTAGGAACTCTGCTGTTGGAATCCAAAATACTCCCAGACACCGCCTATCAAAAGCAACAAGTAAGTATATGTACATATTTTGTTTGTATCTGTTCTCAATGAACAGTAAGAGTACTCTTTACTTGAACACGAATGTTGTAATAAAAAGAAAGTGTAGCAAAGTCCTTCTTATTAACAGCTGTGTGTTTTATCCTTTGCAGGAAACACTTATAGTTTGGTCTGAAGCGGAAAATTACGACTTGGCTTTGAGTTTCCAAGAGAGAGCTGGTTGTGATGAAATTTGGGAGAAAATTTGTCAGGTTGGTAATCCCGTATTTCAGACAACTGAGTTCTGCGACACATCTATATTCCATATTTGTTTGTGACACATGTACTATAGTGTTTAGTTTCATTTGCATTGTACATCTCATGTTTTAGGTGCAAGGCAAAGATCCTTCCGTAGACATTACTCAGGACGTCATTGAGGAATCTGAAGACGACAGATTTGAAGATATACCAGATGCTGCTCCTCCAATTGAACTGCCTTCGTGTGATCTCAGTAAATTGGAAGAAATATCTGAACTGTTTAGCAGTGTTCTGCCGTCATTGATCAGACGAGAAAAACTTTCACTGGCTATAGAAAGCGAAGGCTACATCAAGAAACTCTTGGACGTCTTTCACATGTGTGAGGATCTCGAAAATCTAGAAGGCTTACACCATTTATACGACATTTTCAAGAGTATCTTTATGCTGAACAAGAATGCCCTTTTTGATATTATGTTTACTGAGGACACCATATTTGATGTAGTCGGAGTTTTGGAGTACGATCCAGCTTTAACAGAGCCAGCGAAACATAGGGAGTTTCTTAGGAATACAGCACAGTTTAAAGAGGTGGTACCTTTAAATAATTCGGACCTCGTACAGAAGATCCATCAGACGTTTCGTGTACAGTACATTCAGGACGTCATATTACCAACACCCTCCGTCTTCGAGGAAAACACGTTTTCAACTCTGAATTCCTTCATCTTCTTCAACAAAGTGGAAATTGTCGGTTTGTTACAGGTAAATGATCATTTAAATCATCACATACAGAATCGAGATCATTTTTTTCCGAGATCGTCCGATTATTTTTGCCGGTTAAAATTCAAGGCCAATTTGTTGTGATATAAAACATGATGTAAGAAGGAGCTACATCGATCTCTTCCTTCACAACGATGTTGCATTTCTTGGTATCTTTATTGGCACGTTTTCATTAACCTAAATGCACTAATACGCTGCTGATCTGATAGAATTTTTTTCCCCTTAATACATTAAAAAATAATCCAGTAAAAATAATATTCAAGACTTGAAATGATAGCTGCATAATTTTCTTTTTCTTTTTATGAAAGATAGAAAGATCTTTGCATTCAACAACAAAGTGTAAGATGTAAAAGATGTGGTTTATCCCATTGACAGTAGTGCAAACATGTTTACAGATATTTGAGCAGTTCGGAATGACACATAGCTTATCGGGTTTTTAAAATTCTTAATGGATGCATTTAAATTACAAATAGTTTTGAGTAACATAGTTACGGAGAAAACATCCGCAGTTTCAACATGTGTGATGTGTCGTGTAATTTTTATTTTACAGGAGGACGTGCAGTTTCTCTACAAGCTATTTGCACAAGTGATAGATGATGCAACAGATGGCTCCGACAGAGAACATCTTGTTCTCTTTGTAAAAGAATATAAAGCCTTGTCGACAATCACTGATAAGGCTCGGAATCGTAATTGTGAAATGATGTGTTGTATCTTTCAGGATGACGAGAAGTTTTTATACACACTATTTGCACAGTTAGTCGACGATGAGACGGACGACAGGAAGAGGCGAGATCTCGTATTTTTCCTCAAGGAATTCTGCACTTTTTCACAAACTCTGCAGGCTCAGAGTCGAGATTCATTTTTCAAGGTAATGAGAGTAGGACGTACCCTAATTACGCCAATTATCTTTTATTAGAGGGAAATGTTTTCTTGCATTTTTGCAATTTGACTGTCACTTTTTAGACAGGTAAAACGTAAAACACAGGTAATTTGGGGGGGAGGGGGTTAAATTAGGGAACTTTTTGGAAATACGGAATTTTTCAAGAGAATGCCAACAATGAAGTATTTTCTTATAAGTTATCTTTTTATTGGCTTACATATCCCAATTTTTTCAACCTTGCTTTGCTGAATATGTTTTCAAATGTGAACACCTTTGGCCGCTCACTTTAGCTGTTAATTTGACATTTCTTGCCATTTATCATTGTGTAATCTACAGTACACATACCATTTACATGAAAAGAGAAAGCATCAATCAATATCGATATAAGCGGGGACAACTGTACAGTGAATGTACTGTGCGTAAATTCGAGCGACCAAGAAACCAAACAAAAAGTCTCTTTTTTTTCAGACACTTTCCAATATGGGTGTACTGGGAGCACTGGAGACCATTCTTGGTCTGGATGACAACCAAATGAAATCGGCAGCAGTAGATATATTTTCATACATAGTAGAGTTCAGTCCGTCCATGGTCAGAGAATTTATCGTACAAGAAGGCCAAAAGCAAGATGATGTAAGTATATCTATCTAGACTATGGTCAATAAGAATGAAAAACAAACAAACAAACAACAACAAAAACTTTTTTTCTGTGTAGCTAGTAATTTACCCCATCCATAATATTTTATTAAGTTGTTGCTTTTTGTTCGATATTCTAGGAGGACTTGCTGATCAATCTAGTCATAGAACAAATGATCAGTGATACTGACCCAGAAATGGGAGGTGCTGTTCAGCTTATGGGAATACTACGTGTGCTTATAGACCCAGACAACATGCAGGTAACTGCCAACGTAAGTTTAAAGTGTACCCTATATCATTTATTACAATGCAGAGACACTTGTTTACAATCGCGAAACGAACTGGGCAAAACGAAATGCAAGTATTTTGAGGTAACAGAGAAAAAAATTAATGTAAAACCTACTGTTGCAGAATGGTTGTGATACATTATAATAAGTGTTGCATTGCTTTGATTTCAGAAAACGGAGATAACAGAATTCCTGGGTTTCTTTTACAAGCATAGCATGCACATTTTAACAGCACCGTTATTTGCCAACACGAGTGAGGACCGGCCAAGCAAAGGTAATGAATGCAATACATTAGAAATAAAGCAAAAACAAGTGATAAAGAATAAGAAAGTTTATCTCTGTTTGACCGAACACTATATATTTTACCTCTTGTATTTTTCAGATGATTATCAAACGGCACAGTTGCTGTCGCTGATATTAGAGTTGCTGACATTTTGCATAGAACATCACACGTATCATATCAAGAACTATGTTCTCAATAAGGACTTGTTACGACGAGTTCTCGTGCTACTTAAATCCGAACATGCCTTCTTAGCACTAGGTAGGTATTGTATGATTGACAATATGTGTTAAGAGCTGTGATTTACTTCTAGGTTGGTAAAACCTAAAGACGGTTTCATAAAGGCAAGTACTACAGATATGTATTTTCGTATTAACGTTACAGTTACATTACAATTGTATTGATCAATTTATTCACAGGTGCCCTGCGATTAATGCGAAAGTTGATTGGACCAAAAGATGAATTTTATAACCGTTACATTATCAGAGGGGACCTATTCAAGCCTGTTGTCGAAGCTTTCCTTGGCAACGGAAACCGATATAATCTACTTAATTCAGCTATGATTGAGATTTTTGAATTTATACGAGTGGTGAGTACATCTTATTGTAATATGTAATTGAAAATGATTGCACAGTTGAAAGGATGCAGAGATCTGACATTTTAAATGTTAGATAATTTTTAATCATTATTTCCCCAATACCCCAGCTGCTTAATAAAATAATAAAAATTTGTACATCTTCATTACATTTGCAGGATGACATCAAATCATTGACAGCACATATTGTAGAAAATCACTGGAACAGCTTACAACATATTACTTACGTTCAAACATTTAGGAATTTAAAGCTCCGGTATGAACAACAGCAAGACAGAGCGAGGGACAGGTCAGCTTTGGACAGGTAAGAACAAAACATGCTCAGTACCATATCCCTTGACGTTAAAATTAACATTTTCGATTACTTGCGTATGATGTTAAAAGACATTTAAGAGGTGTTCAAAATTTCGAAGTTTACCTACTTTAAAACTATATAAGTTTACACAATTCATATTTCAGTGTTCCATCAATCTTGCGAAACAACCGCTTCAATCGGCGAGATGGCAATAGAACGTTGGATGATGATGAAGAGTTGTGGTTTGAACAAGATGACGACATTGGTGAAAGTGAGGAAATAATGCCCATGTCTGATATGCTGAAGACTGATATGCTCAAATCAAGCAAAATAGACGAATTTGATGCATTTAGTATGAAATATGAAAGCAAAAAAGGTAAAGGACGTGTCTTTTGATTCGACTTCAATCGGTACTTATTTAAGTTTATGTTAGTTGAGCTGTATTTTCACATTAGTTGATGAGTATAAACCCTTGTTTCTTGTTGGTTCATGTGGCTGTGAGCCAGTTTCTTGAAATTTAAATCGACTATTTCTTTTGTATGCCCACAGCTGCCGAGAAAGAGAATGAAGCAAAAGAGGCTGCACCTAAGTTCATCAATCGCACCGCCAATACAATTAGCTTTAATATTAATCGGAGTCCCCCTCAGAGCAACAACAGTCCCATTACCACTCCGACATGCAGTCCAGCCACCAGTCCGGTGAACAGCCCTGTTACAGCAGGTACCAAAGCACCCTACTCTTCACCCAACAAATCACCGACAGTCGTCGAAGTGCAAACGAAAAAGGTAAGCATTCATGCCTAGAAAACTAGATGGTAGTACTCTTGACCAAAGACAGCACAACATTACGATAACCTAAATATTGGTTACAGAAGAGTTAGAAAGTTGCAATTTAAACTGCCCAGTAATGAGACCATGCATTTGTCAAATGCTAATGCAAGTTCATGTATATTTGTAGCCTGGATTAGTCGGTTTGGTAGATTACGATAATGATTCGGATGAGGAGGAGCAGGAAGACGATTCGCCCTCAGTAAAACGAGCGCGTACAACAGTTGACTCATAGCATCAACACATCCAAACAGTGCACAGACACGCATACAGACACGATGATACAGTACACAAGTCGACATGTTGTATAGAGAATCCAGACTACCTGCCTTGACATTCTGATGCAAAGTTATTCAAACAGCTGAATATACAATTTGGATAACATGCAGCATGCTATAGCACAGTCTGGTGTTTGCGTCATTAGAATGGACATTGTATCAAAACGGCTTAGTGAGGTAATTGCCTTACTGTGTAATGCCATTCGGGAACTTTTCCATTATTGGTCCGGGGAAAGATTTCCAGTGTAGGAACAGAAACGTAAAGGATTACACTTGGAAAAGAGTGCTTTTGCAGGAAGGCTCAAACGCAGGCCAGTAGTGTACAGTGCATCGTAACTGTGTTGCATCACTACAACTATCGGCAGGTCCAATCAATCTCGTAACTTTTTATAATGAATATCGGACATAATCCAGCTTTTCATATTGTATATATTAATGAAATGTGTGTTTTAATTTTGTACATAAAAACAGTGAATTAAGTAAATTAAGATAAAGATTACAACCCACCCAGAGGCAAAAGGTTCTGTCTGATAAAACATAGATAGTAGTACTCAGGTAATTTTAGAACGCTGGAATATAATTCCTTTTAAATGCCCCTCTTAAGCTTTCCCGTTTGTTACTTTCGTTTCCTTTTTTTTTGGTTTAATTTATATTTTTTTTGGTAATGTACCTGAATAATGGGACACCATCATGTTCACTTCGAAACTGTTCAGTTTGACGATACAACTGATGATGCACCTTGTGAAGTTGGAGATGACATGGGTATTTTTACAAAGAATATCCTACTGATAAGCAAATTAATCGTATCAGTTAATTGGCACAGTTTATTTTCCGACCATCTGTAATAAAGTAACATTCCAAGATGTGAATGAATAAAGTGAGAAAATACCTAAAGTTAGCTTTACATTTGTTATCAAATAAACAACTGTACAAGTTAACAAAGTTGCATTTTGTAAGTGAAGTCATTTTAATTAAAGCCTGATTTCAATGCGAAGCTTTGTGACATTTATAATGCTACACATTGTTCTGTATAATTTGTTAACTTGAAGTATCAATGGGCAAATGTTTGCAGGTCATTGATACGTCAAGGGTGATTTTATTACATAGAACTATGTGTCGAGAATAATGCCACAAAGTATTAATACTGCCCACATATTTAGTAGTCTAGGCTTCTATGCCATATCATTGTGCCATAAACCTAGCAAAGACGATAATGGGACACTCCGTAGGGTTTTCTCGCCTTTATAATCATATGCGCTGAAAAATGTGATCTTCTTGTGTGGCAACCATATCAAGTCTGCGCTACTGTGTTTTATGTGTGACGATTTTAGAAGCTGAATTTTGTTAAGTATCTTCGTTTGTATATAAAGTATTGCATATTAAGATACTGTGATTGTTTTGTACAGAAATATAAGAGAACCTTGCTGAAAAACTCAGTATATTTGCGGTAGTAGCATTGCTTGAACGCATATTCTGCATCTGCAAGGCTCTAGTTTTATAAAAGCTGTTTTAAAATCCTTAGTTTAGTAGAAAATGCGATCGAGGTTCTAATATTGTTCATAATAACATAAATTATTCCTATAAACTAACAGTACAAATTCATAATATAAATCTTTTAAATAACTAATAAACTTGTGACAATCGTTTGTAAATTAAATTCGATGTTAATATTAAATTAATTGGCCAATTTTCCCTCGAAAAGTACACCCCAGTTTGGTCACAATGAAGGCAGCAGTTTTAACTGGTACATGAGTTTTCCTCGTAAAAATCATAATAGAATTAACAGGGTATTTGTGAAAACGCATTTGTTTTCGTTGTTTTATATCCCGAAAATTTTAGCAACACAAAACTGACATTAATAATATTTGGCACGTCTTAAAATATCCTTAGTTATTTCTTAAAATATCCTTAGTTATTTCTCAAACCTTCATAAGACTTGTTTTAGAGCAATGGTATGATGTGTGAGTTCGGAGTATAAGATAATTTCTAATAAAAGTCACATGACATTCGAAGTGACTTCATGTATGTCAATAATATATCAAACACAAGTAACATTGTACCAAATGATATCCCGAGATTAAGCAATAAAAAGAAGTCAGTACATGTAGTTTGTAGCAGTAAGCGTACAGGTTCATCAACCGTTTGGAGCATTCGTCTATTGTTAATATACTTTGCATGAGAAGTTTCCTCATGGACGATAAGCCTTTGTATCTAAGCAATGTCTTTAGCTGGAAAGTACGCCTGGGCTGATAAAAATGACAGAAATAATTGAAGTCATAAATAAGATCTGAGAAAGGACATTGTGTGGAAACATTAACGCTACTTGACTAGCAAGGGTCTTCTCTGTAATAGTAATAGGTAGTATGGATTCATATGCAAAGCTGCCACAAGGTGCTCTTCCCAATTCCTGAAAATCTGGTTGTTGTAAAAAATGAAAACGTAGACGTGTATTCATGTATTACGGTGTTCAGTGCATGAATCTTGAATTAATAACAAACAATGATGATTGGTTTTATATTTAACTACGTATGCTTAGAAGATTAAACATATTTAATTGAAATGAAATATGTTTTATATTAAATAATAAAAAACAATATTTAAAAATGTTACAATTGGCTTTCCTTTACTTATTCAGATGGTTTTAAGAAAGATCATTGAAAAAAAAAGCTGAATTTAGGTACCTCACGCTATTGCGAGGTTGGAAGTTTTCCCCGAGACCGAAATGATTAACATGGACAGCAGCACAGGCTTTCACTGTACGCGTACTTTCTCCATAAGACAAAGCCTTCACGAGACAGATCTGGGGACTGCAATTGCCTGCGGAATCGCAGGATAGAATTTCTGCAAGACAACGTCAAATTTCCAACCAAACCAAATTTAATGGGGCAGAGTCCATCTCAACTATGGTAGGAGGTTGTGTTTGGAGAAGGATGTACATGTACTGGTGGCACTATCCTGTCTCCATTTCAACTTTGGTACCACCCCTTCTCAATCTCAACTCTGGTGGACTTCACTTTTTGGTTCAGATTAGATGTCCAAGATGTACATGTACAGTCGTCACCGCTTATATCGATACAATTTCATGTAGCCAAATATCACGATGTAAACGGGGAGCACTATTCCAGCTAGGATCAGGTTATTCAGGCAAGGTTTTTCGAAATTCTTTTTGCCTAAACATCTATTCAGGAAAATTTGCCTAAATTGTTGGACAAACTATTTTCGAAAAATCGAAGTATCGTCACCTCATTGATCTCCATTAATTCTCATTCTCATTAACTTAATGATAAATCATGTAGCTTTGGGTATTTCTTCCTGGTGTTGTTCCTGACATATAGTAAAATAATTAAGGCATTGAACACAGCAACAAAAGGCCTTTCTTGAAGCGACATGTATTGAGCGATTAATTTTTTGGCAAGGGACAAAAAAACAACTAGATTTCAAGAAGTAACATGTATTTATTGCAAATACATAAGGTTGTTAAACCTGCCATAAATGCATACAATAGATGGTACTGACAAATGAAATAAGTGTAAATACATCACAATATAACACGATGGATGGATGGAATAGCACAATGCGGTGCATAAAACGGCTACCTGACAATAACGGACGGGAATTATACAATTAAAATGCATGGATGGAACCGCATGGATGAATCGTCATTAACACATCTTCTGCTGTCGTAAATTTGAGCCAATTCTGCAGGATTCATTGTGGTCATTTTCCTCCCTTTAAAAGCATGGGCAAACTTTTTGTAAGTACAGTAGAACCTGTTTTGAGCGGCACCTTTTCGACGACATACCTGTCTTTTACAGCAGTGTCACTGCAAAATGAATCCTTATAATTCATGTTTATTTTTTTACCTGTTTAGTACGGCATCTTTGCCCTAAAAAATTAGGTGCCGCTTAGAACAGGCTCTACTGTATAACTTTTTGCCTTTACTGTATAAGGTTACCTAGTGAATCCTACAAATATCTGTACAGGTAACAGGATGAAAAATAGGTTCGAGCAAGTTTTACCACATCAACATCAAAATACAAAGTTTGTTTCAAATGTACAACTCGACAAATGAATCATGCAAAAAGACCTGCAGGAATGGTAACGAATTACAGAAATATATACTTCTATTAACTTTTACTGGGCGGCTCAAAATGTACATGCAGTTGTGTCAACCAACGACATAGTAGAATACAGTAAGCGCTGTAGATTCAAAAAAAAATAAAGTAACCCATTTACACTGTCTGAATAAAATATTGTCACTATCACACTCTATTAGCAGTCTAATTATCCAATGAATTAACACAGGAAATGCGATATTTACACAAATTGCCGTTACGCAAAATGCTTCACTTGACTCGTTTGTCTTGAATAACAAATTACATGTATATATAGGGAGCAGTAATTGAAGGGAAAATTAATCACAGATTCTGCATCATGGGAAAAGTTGAAGGGGTTGTTTGGTGTTAATATGGAGTGTCAATAATTACCTCTGTTCTGATGTTGTTTGCATTTTCTTTCAGTATATCACTCTGAAGGAAGCTACATTGACACTATTAAGACATAACTGTATACTGCTACCTTTTGGCTTGATTACAGTTACACTCTTCCCCGGATATATCGATATTTTTGGCGCGGAAAAAAATATCGATATAAGCAGGATATCGATATAAGCGGGGAAAAGTGGGGAGAATATCAATATAAGATATTCTATCGATATTTTTTCCAAAAATATTTTTTGATGGAATATGT
>JBCAUI010519823.1:0-11970 GCA_038406195.1 Haplosyllis anthogorgicola | reverse complement strand
AGAAATATTAAAAGAATAAATCTATTGTATATATCTTTGGAGTAATTTGAATGTACATATGAAAAGAACAAATGTTTTGAATATTTCTATAATAAAAGATGAAAATAACTACCATTTAAGAATTTGGTGATAACACCTTTGGTGACAAAATCAAGATCCGGGCTAATTGTCCAGCAGATAATACCAGATAGAATGCAAATATCACACTTGTCTGTCATAAAGAAAACATTTTTGTTAATTAATGGCAAAATGTAAGTAAAATAGTCCAAAGAAATAAAAGTATTTCGTAGAGGTTCAAGAGGTTCTGTTATTTAAATTACACTGCGGAAGTAGAACATTGCATGTTGTTTCCAATTATTTCTTTACTTATTTATAATTATTTTGCCAACTTGGCATCTACCTGATGTCAATAGGGTTTTTTCTTGAAATTGCGCAGTCTACTCTCACACCATAACTTATTCCAATATGTCTACGATTACGTGGAAACTGGTTTATATTTCTTCAATATTTATTTCATTTTCATCAAACGACGTTGTGTTTGACACACAAACATTCACGGCTTACTCTCAGCTTGGACCAAATATTGAAAATATATGTGCTGTTATATTTAATATAATGTTATAATTAAATATGAGAAACGAACCAAAGTTTCAATGAAATTTATTACAAGCGAACATTTTCCAATAAATTGCACGAAACGAGCAGTCTCTTATCGTTGGGTTCACATAATGTATATACCACTTTGGTAGGAATCTATTTTGCTTTATAAAGAAAACAACACTAGAATCCATTAGTAGTCGTACTAATGTCAAACCAAGTCATTTAGATAACTTGATTGTTTGAAATTGGAAAACAGAAATAATCTGATCAAGTAATAATTGGACCAAATAGAATAAATGTTTCTATTTTCTACCTTCTACTTTCTACTCTGTTTCTACTTTCTCCTACACACTATAACAAAGGTGTCACAATGGATCTGAACGACCCGTTGAGTCGTATCACTTGTGCGATACGATCTCATCAAAGTTTGGCACGTTACATAATTTGCAAATTGTAACCTTGTTGAAGGAAATTATTAAGGCAATACTGGAGTCAGGACCATCCTTTATTCTTTCAATGTCAGCGACATTTGGCTCATATAACCCAAACATAATGCATTACTGTTATGAGGCATAATATTAGAAAAGTATAATGCTAAGCTTGACTGTTATAGCAATTTAAAAATTAATAGAACACAATCAAATTTTGCAATGAACCTACTTTCGAAGTCTACTCTGGTAGACCTATAATTCACCAGAAGATTGCGTCTGAATAAAGCAGGGGAATAATGGAAGGCAAATAAAGAACAGGCGCGATTTATGGAAGAAGGTTAAACTTGACGTCAGAAAGCGGCAACCTTTGAGCAGATACCCACATCAGTTCATTAATAGGATATTTAGGTCTTATTGGAAGTCCTTTCAGCAATTGTATTGCCTCATCAGCTCAATACATCGTCTGGGTGTGAAAGATGTCTGATAGGTTATTATTAGGGATTGACCCTATAAGGTTGTCATAAAGCAACCCGCATTTATTTTACATAGTGATCTATCCTTCCGTCTCGCTGTCTAGCTGAATAGTTCGCAATGAGAGTCAATCCTGCTCAAATAAATCTGCTCTTGCTATTCTTGTGCCTCTGTCATTATTATGGATGAACAATATACCATTCATTCAGTAATTTTAAAAGCAACATGTACATTGTTATATTGGCCCATCCGTAAATGTAGTAAAAGTGTGTCAAAAGTTTTTCCTTCAGACAAGACGTCTGAGATTTAAGACCTAACTCTTATGCATTTATGGGGGTTTTTTTGCCTTTGTTTATTCTTCTTTGGGTCACTGTGTTTCATTTCTCATAAAACCAATGTACTAAGCAATGACTTTGGCGTTTTTCTTTCCGAAACGTTTAATGTATTGTTTTAAATGTCAACTAATTATTCGTTTAATCACCGGAAAATAAAAGAACCAAAAATAAATTCGCAAACATATGTTCATTATGCTTGTTTGACTCTTTGCATAGTTTAGGATTTCCCACTCTGGAAGATGTCTACTTGAAAGCATTGTACAATTTAAGACAAAGATCTGTTTACCGTTCCTGCTCAGCTTCTGATTTCCCGTTAATTAGCTTTTAAAAATTTATATTCTTTAAAACCAGCTGCTTATCTTCTCAATGAAACCTACCTACACACGGCAACCAGCCTTTTAATATTTACCGTGATTTGAGGAGCATTGTGTAATTACATTTCATGTGATTTGTCAAAGACGTTAAAGAAATATTAATTTTAAAACAATTGTTGATATCAAATGATCATACTCCCAAAATGATGATTGGGCAATCCTTGAATTCCAAAAGTTTAGCTTTAGTGACCTTAAACTGAATTTAGGCAAGATAAGAAAATAATTTGCGATTTATGAAAACAGATTAAAACTGACGTCAGAATGCAGTAGCCTTTCAGCTCTCGAAAATGACATAATTTTGCAACCATAAAATTCCATATACTCGAAGAAAAGCAAATATTCCTCCCAAAATAAAAGGCCACGAAGAGATATCTCATCATCTGTGAGCAGATACCCACATCGGTTCATTAATAGGATATTTAGGTCTTATTGGAAGTCCTTTCAGCAATTGTATTGTCTCATCAGCTCAATACATCGTCTGGGTGTGGAAGATGTCTGATAGGTTATCATTAGGGATTAACCTTATGCTGCTGTTACGTCTGAGTGCCTGCAATACCTGCACACCTACCTTATTTTACTGTGCCAAAATTGAAAGTTGACAATCTGGACACCTAATATTCTGGATTTTGGCGTTAATACGCAAACTTCTTTTTAAATAAAGACAACGTTGTCGAAATGTTGACAATTATAATACCAGCCTTTGGGAGATATGATGTTTTGTTTAAGCTTTATATTTTGCAGAGATTCACTTGGTTTGCAGAAAATTTGAGAAATTCCAATAGTTATATTACTATCATTAGAAATAAGCTTGAAAGGGAAATACTTCCCAAGGCTTTTATTTAATATTACCAGCACAACATTCCTCCTTTCAATGACAAGAAAGGTTATCGATATCTATCACATCAGGAATTAGTTTTGTGTCTTCAACCATAATCAAAATTTGTATTGTCCTCGAAGTCTTCGTGACTTGGAAAAATAAAAGGAAGATATGAAGGATTTGGCTTTCTGCTCAACTACACCCAAGCTCAATGGCTTACATTAACAAGCACACAGCCAAAACTAATTTGCTATCATATTATGAGTCATGAATAACAACGAGGATTTATCTGCATATAAATACTTCTGAGGATAACTACATGATCTATTTTCAGACAACCCTATTGCGGTTCCAATGTATCTGGGGATTAGACTTACAAGCTTTTTCTTCAATAATTGACATGTTTCTATTTTATTCACATATTCGTTTCTGCTACATTTTTACCAATAATAATACAGGATTCTTAAAACAACCATTACGCTTTTCTTTTGAATACTAAGATACTTAAATCCGGGTAAAAATGTTAATGTGCATTGTATTCTAGTAATGGTAATTTAATTATAAACTGTTAATGGGAAACATTAGATGAGTTTTACTTTATTGTTTAGTTTTTTCTCAGTGGGAATAAATTTATTCTGAATAAAGTTTGAACGCGTTAACAAGTTTGATTCTTTATCACCCATCAAGCAGCAATTAGACAGTAATAAGAGCTCAGGTGTTGGGATAAACCACAGCTTAAAGGCCAAATAGCCAACAGAGACCAGACCCGAATGTTAACAGCTTCAGATTTAGCGATTTATCAATTTGTGGTCCGAAATTATTCCTTGAAAGTGTAAGAAATTCTTGTAACTAATTTTAAAGGCCAATTTATCAACTCTAGACGTAAAGAAAGACTTGGTTGTAGATATTTGGCATTTCTTGTAATACGTGTAGATACCATGCCCGTTCCTTGCCAACAATTATATTAAAAATAAGATCATATTTTAACACGTGTAAGCAATCTGTCGAAAATCTGTGAACTGCTTTATTGGGACATATGAGACTTAACAATAGGAAATCAGTCAAGAATCAATATTAAAGCCTTCACTTGACGATTTCTACGAATTTCCTTCTCCTAAATACTTTAATTCCGGACAAGTTTCAGAAAATGCTTTTTAGTCCCTGTGCAATTGATTCCTTCATTTTGACAACTCTATTGTAAAGTATATGGCAGAAAAGTAATTTGTTTCATAAGCCACAGAGTGTTCTCGCTGTAAAGGTGTCAAATACACTGCAAGCTGCTTATTAATTGCTCAGTATTTAAAGAAGATTGCGTTTTTCAATCCGGTATTAAGTTAATGTTGAAACCCGATATTTAATCCTCTTTTTACAGCGATTAGGAACATTCCTATTTAAAGAAACCAATGATTCTAAAGTTCGTTTAATGTGTGATGCATTCATTCCTGATCTTAAGTGTGATTAAAGAATTTTTTAACAATTCTAACTACAAATAAAAAGACGTAAAGAAGTACATATTTCATTCAAATTAGGAAGTTAATAGAATTATTTTATTTTATTGATAAGTTTTAAAGAAGAGTACATGAGGGCAACTTTAATCACACCAGCAAGAGCAATATTTGAAGTAACTGGCAATTGATATAAGGAAAAAACTCTTTCTTAAAGTACAACATTTCTCTCAGAAAAATACTTCATTCAAGGAAATTGGTTTGATTCCCTATGGGTTTGTATGACACTAGCTATCAGTCGGCAATTAGACCCTGATTAGACGAAGGCTGCTATGTGACCTCACTTCAACACTATTCAGGACAAACTTCTTGTCTTCAAGCTGTCAATTATCTTTGCACAGCTTCAATTGACAGCCTCAAAACAGACCTTGGAAATTCTGCGCTCAAGCCACTCACCCCACTGTAACCACACCGTAAGAAAGTCCTTTCAAACATTTTAAAAATCTTTTCAACAATATGTGCTGACTGACAACGATGATAATACAGACATATGAATACAGACAGACATTTATAATTGATATAATTTACCTGTCACGGTCAAGTTTGTTTTCAATTATAATTTACAATAATTACGTTTTAGTTGTGGATGAAGTTTACTGAATGTGTAGTAATGCATTGTTTTTAAAAACAGTAAGTCAAAATGGCCAGAAGGGCACATCTCTCCGATCAGCCAGAGATCAGTCTATTAACAACATTATGACCAAGGCCATGTCTATTTGCATTCATTAGCATTGTGCACGAATGAAGTGTTAAAAAGCCTGCCGCAAGTGGCCTTAAGATTCTGACCCTTTGCACATCGCTCGCCATAAATTTACTAAATCCTGTCGTCAATCATGATAACGCATTGTCTAAGTTGTATTTATTACTCATCAGATTTAATTAAATTTGATAGAAAACCCCATCGAGCCGATACAGAAATGATCACATTAAATAATAAGATAATGTAAACATTAAAGTGAGTAAGAAGAATCAATAAAATCTCTAGCACAACAATTGAGAGTCATTCGGCGATCAGAGTCCGAGTCATGCTGAGTCCAAAACAGGAGTACCTGTGGCTTCACAACATGAATGTTTGCTATTCCCATGGAAGAGACTGTGATGGCTGCCACTAAGAGTATTCTATGCTACTTTAACTACTTTAACATTGATTCTGTTATATTTTATAGAGCTAACCTAGTTTATTTAAACCTCATACTTCTGCCTGCCAAATGTCGCTTTCAATTCCATACAGTGTCTCCATGAGAGGTTTTCAGGCATTAAACATACTCCCACCAGACATTTGAATAAAACTCTCAATCATCAACTTCTGATGTAATCACTCAGTCCTCGGAAGATATTTTGTAATGATACCATGAAAGGAAGCCGCGACATCTCCTGTAAAGCAGACAGATCCCTCCCACTGAGTAACCTTCTGCACTTCTCTTATGGAGGACAATTTATCATGGGCCGACTCTAATGTTGTGTTCATGGGGTTAAATGATTCTACTATTAATAACCGGGATTCTCTTTATTACGGAATCTCCAGAAGCATACACAGGTCAAGAACTGTCTGAATTGGTTAATCAATCATCTCTAATGCAAATACATGGATGTCAGTAATTCACAGAGCACGGCATGGACAGACCACACAAACCGATGCGACGAATTAAAGCAATGATGAACTGATATGCAGTGCACCCCGAATATGTACACTCTGAATACACCAATGTTTGCCTCATATTTACCACGCACTGAAGTTTCCAGTTGTCTCACAACCAGACAACCCACTAGAGTTGTCATATTGCTGATCGCAAGACTTGTTTACACATGTCTTTTGTGCTTGTCGGTATTTTGTATGTAAACTTTGGGGACATATTTTCTAAATAAAAGTATTCATTTAAATGGAACAAATACTTTAAAACCGATAAAGTATGTAAACAACCTTTCCGGATGAATGGCAAGTATCCAGTTGACATTGTGTCCTTCGCAAAACTATAAGTTTTTGTCCTTGTTTTTGTCTAGGATTCACGAAAGTCTTATCCTAATTTCACGCCTGTTACAGTATGGTAAATACATATCATGCAGGATCACAGTAAGCTTCTCGTGAATCGAATGGTGCAGGATATTGAAATGCCAACCTGTCATTTTTAAATTCCTTCAGGTACTTATTTCGTATTTGCTGTTTGAAAGTATACAAAAATGTCAATTCGAGGCTTGCATTTTCATGAACAATAGAAATTCCCTTTGTAAAAGGCACAGTATGAAATTCTGTTGTTCGCAAAATAAAATTAGGTTCAAGGGTTTGAACTATTCAACTTGCCAAATATCTGGTTCATCTAAATATTTCCTCTTGAATCAGGAAATATAAACAGAAAGAAAATAATCTAATAAACAACAAGGAATTCTTTCACCATGAAAATATATCAGGTTTTTATTACAAGACTTTTATTGTATTCCACGTACTTTTACAATAAATTTAAATAAATCTACCATAATATTTTTCTTTGAATTATGGAAATGTCCCAAATGATAACAATTTTATTATTTTATCATCTTATTGTCCCAGAATAATTCAAAATGAAACTTGATTCATGTGACACACTGGTCATGTTTACAAAATTAAACTACTTATTCATTAGCTTGCTGTGAAACGTAGACTGATATATGTTGCACAGAAAATTACAGGTATGATGTATACAGATGTTTTTATCCTTATCTAGTAATAATCTATAGATGTCTTAAATACATCTAGATATATATTTACCACAGTTCAACCCTAATATGTGTCCTGAGCTGCTGGACAATAAACATGATTTTACATTCAAAACAAATTAAGTGAAAGACAAATAATATTGACATTCTAGAGCAAGTGTAAAAAACTGGAAGTAAAGAAAGTATTACAATTCATGTAGATCTAGTTGATCGCGTGTTTGAAGCTACACCTGCTAATCTATTGAAATACGACACTGTAAACACATAATGAAAAACTGGCAAAGCTGTTGCATAACCTCAAGCCATACTGATTAGCCAATACTGCTTTATATTTTTTCTAGCCAGGAGTTGTAGGTTGTAACAATACATTGTATAAATTACAATGGAGCCAAAGAGAACTTAGCGTGGTACTTCACGACTTATTTTAATTACGGACAAAACGGTTTATTATTCGTTTTTGTTTATCAGGTGTTTACAACACAATTGTAAATATGCAAACATAAGTACTTGACATAACACCACTTTATCACGTAACAATTTTCCTCAAATTAGACCATGTCACTGAACTTTCATGTTAATAAATCTCAGCGGGCTAGAAGTGCCATTAGCTTTTTCTAGAATTTAAGAGAAAATTGAGTCTAATTTAAACGTATATGACCGCGTGTGGCCATCAGTCATCTAAAGGAAATTGCAGGATTGATTACTCACTCATGGGGAGTTCAGGTATGAAATGAAACAGATCAGTTCCTCTATTGTACAACCGTGTGAATCAACAATAAAATCCTGTTATCAGATCAATAATTACACTTCAGTTAAACCTCCAAAAAGGGATAAAATGCAAATAAATGAATTTTTAAAGTTATTGACAGATTCTGTCTTTTGGTAAACTTTATCTTTTTGAAACGTTTGCTTTGAAACTTGAGTATCATATTTTAATTATTTCCACGTAGATTTTTTCCAACAATTTAAATGTCTGTAGCATCCTAAAAGTGCCACATGAGAAACTACCCTTTGCGAAATACCAGTTTATACCTGAAAAAAATATTAAAGAATCGGTACAACATAGCTGCTTGTCATTGTTTACTCAAAATACTTTACACTGGTTAAGATGTTAACATCTCAAAAGTTCTCAGGATATTTGCCAGAGGGTGACATTTTGTGTAACATTTCACATTTTGAAATAATTGATTTTTCAACCACTGCAGATAACTTTACATAAATGCTTAATAGAATACCCGATAGCAACAATTTTGAGTTCACTTCATTCAAGATTTGAGTGATAGATTAACTGTATCACGAAACAGATCACAATGAACTAAATGTCTGAATTAACAATACAAATCCTGCGACAGATCAATAATAACACTTCAGTTTAAACAATTTTTAAAAGCTACATGTTTTTCTCCAGTCCCATAATTTAGCACTGGCACGACATGATTGATTTCTTTTGTTATTTTGTAATGGATAAAAGTTTGAATCTCAAAGTTGGAAACATATTTAAACATTTGTTTTGTAACTGAGTTTTTAGTAACAACAAAGTAATCAATACTCATAAAAATACAATTGATCCTGATGTAGCAAAAAGCAATAGGTGAGAAAGAAAACACCTCCCACCAACTCAAAAGACAGTTCTATGGGTCCACTGGTACCCTCTGTTTAGAACCTGTCGGACTCTCCCAAGGGCTTTAAAGTTACTGTGCATGAGACTATTTACTAGTCAGTAAACTCTTTTTGTTCGACTCGCTTGTAAAAAAAATTATTTTATTTGTATAGACTAACATGTATCATCCACGACTATCTACCTCATCATTTCATCCATTGTCACAAACCTGTAACTGTCCTCAAACATAACACACGTCCACAAAAGGAGCATCATGATATCTTATTTCAACAGTATTAACCATATAAAAATGCCTTAATTTTTCACATCAGGCTATGTAGACATCAAGTAGTCTAGAAATTATGAGTAGAATGGACCTAAGGTGTCACCCAACCATATTGTACATGACACAATATTTATCACTTCACTGAAGTAGCACTAAGTGTGTCTGACACATTTCCTGTGTGTAATACTTCACATAATGTTACTCAATATTAAGTAAGGGAAGATTCTTCCTGGATGTTGCTATCTGAGATAATGACCACACATATTTCAGGCTAACAGTATTATCCTGGTAGTCTTGTCACATCAGATTCTGGAGAATGTATTTGGAAATTCTCGGGCGTAAGCTCTTCTCTAGATTGCAAAATTAAGTGTATTTCGCAGAATAACTTGTTAAAAATTAGATGAATATAAAAACCATTTGGTTCCCATAAAGTCACTAGAACTGAAGACAATCTTTATTGACCTTTCTCTGTTAAACCTGAAAGCAGCAAATGCGTTTCGTATGTTTCTAAAATATATATTCCAATGAATAAAATAAACAGCTTGTGAGCTTTACTTGCAAAATGTTTTTGCTTGTTCGCACGGGACCTTTACATTTCAAATATGGAACTACAAGTTCTTTCATATCAATCACCATGCTGCATTCACTGTATTCAATCATCAGTCATCTAAAGGAAATTGCAGGATTGATTACCCACTCATGGGGAGTTCAGGTATGAAATGAAACAGATCAGTTCCTCTATTGTACAACCGTGTGAATCAACAATAGAATCCTGTTATCAGATCAATAATATCACTTCAGCCTCTCACGAAGCTATTTTTCAGTTGCCCAATCTGACCTGCTCAAAATGTTCCAAATGAATTTGGGTCACATCTTTGCTTTGGCGACGTGCATTTTCACGTTTTAAGATGTAGTATGGTGGCAAGCATATATTTTTCTTACACTTTGTTTCAGCTACTCACTCCGTATCATTTCAGTATTCCACTACAAATAAAGGCGTTTGAGAACTCATGTTAAAAATGTTAATTATTACCGCCCGCGTGTGCGGGAAGGTTATGTTTTCAGTCGTGTCTGTGTGTGTGTCTGTGTGTCTGTGTCTGTGTGTGTGTGTGTGTGTGTGTGTGTGTCTGTCTGTCTGTCTGTCTGTCCAGGCTATAACTTTTGAACCACTTCACCTAGAAACTTCATTTTTGGTATGGTGGCACATCTTCATATTATCTAGGTTTGAGTATCAAGGTCATTGGTTTAAGTTCAAGGTCACAGCAATAAAAGTGTCACAAAATTAGTGTTGTCTACTAATATCACATATTATGATGTTTGAGACAAGTAAATGGGGCAAAGGTCAAAATATAGGTCAAAGTCATTTGAAGGTCAAGGTCATTTGAAGGTCAAATTTCTAGATATTTGTAATTTTTTCATGTTTTAATAACTATTTGCATTTTAGTGATTATTTGCGATTAAATGACTATTTGCGAAGCGGGCGGTTCAGCATTTGATTGGAAAGCATTCTTGTTACATAATGAAATCACTTATTCATATTTAGTTTTATTTCCTTTCTCATACCACAATTTTTACCTGATCATTGAAACTACGTGATTTTGGTACCTTTCCACGAATATTCCCACAACCAATAAAAGACATCCTTGACTATTGAGCAATTTGTGCCCTCATTCTATCTCTCCAGATTTTTCATACAAATATGGGCGTACTTTTTATAGAAATCCCCCGAAGCAGCTTACACTGCAAATTGGTTGCAAATTTCCTTCAGCCACACTCTCATATGGGAGTCTGCAAATTTGCCATGTGATATAACTATTGAACTTGTTCATGAATTGTAAAAGATCATAAAAGCTTCATAAATAGGCATATCTGCAGGAATTGTAGTCCTATGACTTAACCTTAGAGAGACTATTTGAATAGTTATTGCAATATACAGATTTGTTATACAGCTTTTTGTGACTCTTGTTGTTAATGTATCAAGTGTAAAATAAGTAAAATGATATACAATTTCGCTTTATATAATATGTTTCGCAAAAAGGTTTCGATTTCCAAGCTAGATAATTTAAAAGGTTTTAGAATTTAAGTGCACACTTAAGGGAAGAACACTTTCTTGTTTCGGTTTCTGTGGGAATTCTTCAGACAACAAATCAGCTTGATTATAACAAATGAACTAAAGTATTCATTTTTCTTTCCATTTTTGTCTTAATTCTCAAAGAATATTTCCGGAAGATAATCAATAAAAATAGAACTGAAATTTAAGTTGTCATTAAATGTTACATGTTTAATTCATCGTCACATTTTTATTTGAGACGTATATGTGATATGAATGATTGATTTGATATCTTTCTTTTCTTCGTGACAATCCATTTAAATCTTTTATGCACATAAAAAGAGGAACTCTTACAGAAGGAAATGTATTGCATACTGTTTTCCTGATTTTCCTGGAGATAAGGCATCATGCTATTGAGTGTGGGTCGTTTATTGTGTAGCAATCCGAATTATAATATTTCAACTTAACGCCGCAACTGTGCTCAATTTTAGTTCTCTGCGCATACATTAACCCTTTCAGTACCTAGGGGAGTGCTGCGCTCCATTGGCTCAATTAGACACCCTTGGGACCTTGGAAGCCTCAGGAGGCCCCAAAGATGATTTTAGTGCAAAAATACATTTTTATGCAAATTGTAAAGGTGCTGTAGTTTTAAAAAATTGACCTTTTTTTGTGCCCTCCCCCCTAAATAGAGATTAATGAGGGTTGCAGGGGGCAGTGCCCCCTCGTCTCCACACAAAAATTGATGTTTGTGAATCTTCAATCATGTAAATCTAGAGGTATCTACACCTTGGAATCATCTCATGGTCAACA
>JBCAUI010519812.1:0-11970 GCA_038406195.1 Haplosyllis anthogorgicola | reverse complement strand
CATTTGGCATTAAACTGATTTTATCCACTAAATCAATGTATTAGTTCTTCTTCCTAACTGTAATGATACTATTAATAGCAGCATTATATGAGACTTTGGCACAACAGTTTGAAATTTAAACAAAAAACAGGAATGACCTGTAACATTTGGTGCATTATCCAGGAAGGTCAAAGTAGGAATCAAGGTCATTTTGACCGTGACCTTCACAGTGACCTTCAGTAAAGCTGAGAGAATCCAGTGGGTCCAATTCCAAATTCCAAATTTATAATGTTCTTTGTTCTTTTCTATCCTTTACTAATACCTTGAATATTTCTCTATGTTGATGTTGGAATTTTCAAATAGGATGAAATTATCACAATAATGGTGCCATTAGTTGACATAACAGGAGTGAACTGTATCTCTGTGTGTGATGGAATTATCATTTAAACAAACAAAATCCAGAATAATTGGAATAATTTAGTTAATGAATTTATGACATCAGTCATTGGATCATTGAAATAACAAGAGATTTGATGACATTAGTCACTAATGGGGATTGAAGATCACACAGTGATCAGCAGCTTGATCAACATTGTGGTGGCTTTTTGACATTGGATCTCTTACTATTTGTATATATGTGTGTTATGTGTACTTCAATTGGAACAAATTTAACAGCATTAGTCATTAATGGAGGCTCAATATCACTGGGTTCAGCTAGTGAACATTGTGGTGACTTTTCTGGATTTATTTTAATTAAATTTGTTCAGTTCAACTTAAAACTGTTCATAAAAATCATCATCATTCATAATTGTCAACATTGGTCATTGAGAGAATTAATTGGAGAACATGTTCAGTGTCAATAGAACCTTTACTGAAACTGGATATCATCTTAGAATGTGAGTGATAATGTTTAACCATCTCAGCAAGTGTGGACTCTAAGGCTCATGCAATGGGAGCAGTGATTGTCCAAGAAATCTACATAGAAGTGACCGGATGTTTCTGTTCTGTTTGATGCTTTAGATGTCCAGCCTTAAGTTTGACACTCCTCTACATGCCAGAGAATTATCACCCCTGCATCAATATGATACATGGTTTCATGAAATGTTCTTTAATGTTGTCAAACATTCTAAACATAATTCTGATAATGTTCTATGTTGAGTTGAATGAATGAAAGTAATTGACAATAATTTTCATGGTCCAGCCCGCACTTCTCAATTGAAGCCTAATGCAGAGAATAATGTTGTCAAATTTCTTTAATGAGTTTTTGCCACTGGGTTTAGATCATTGAATCAAGCATACCCTAAATCTTTAGTTGCAATTGAGTTCCAATTAATAATAGAATCTGTTAATGCAAAACATTTTAATATCATTGTAATAATGTGTCTCAACATTGCTTGGTGCCATTAGTTTGTTAATTTGCCGAATAATATGAGGTTGCTTAATGATGTATCCAAACATTTCAAAGTTAATGTGGGCATTAATAACTAAATCCAACAGATTCTTATGTTGTTGGAAAATGCATGTGTTTGTTTAATAGCATTGTTCCCTACTTTGTAAAATTATTGGTTGGCATTAATGGCCTATACCTATTAATGTTGTGGGCACAAGGTTGGGCAAAAGGATTCAGCATTAATGGGATTTGGCCCACAGGCATTACATTAAGGTGTATTCCCCAAGGTAATGACTGGTCATATGATTGGGTGCATTTTTCAGTTGCCTGGAGCAAATACCATGCATGGAAGGGTGAGTTAAATCTAAATGTCTGTTTAGCCCTGGTCATAAATTAGTTTTTTAGTAGTTCTCTTAATGTAAACCATTAATGGATATGTACCTTTACAAATGTATAGCAATGGGTATTGATCTGTGCATTGTAGCATTTTGCAGAACTCCCCTTGCTCTTTTGGCATGTTTAGTTTTAGTTCTGCATGTAATGTAATTGTTTAGAACATTGATGGAAACCTTATATCAATGCCACAAGGGGGTGGTAACATTTGTCACACTTGTCATTTAATTTTCTTAAGGACAGACATTGTACATAGCACAGCAATATGAATTGCCATAGACTTTGCACTGTATTTCTTTTGAGTTTGTTCACTTCACTCTGTATCCTTAAAGTGGATGGATGACCATTTAGACATTTTGTTATCAAGCCCCAAATATATTACATTTTGGTTTCATTGTATGTTCTTGAACATGAAAATGTTCTAAATGTTCTAACCATAATTTTGAAGGCTTTGTATACAAAACGTTAGGTGGAGTTCCATGTTTTATTCAATTTTTAAGTAGTAACAGTGTAACAGTCTGAATCTATTATGTCATTATATTTATTTTCCATGTGATGTTGATCTCTGTTGTTAATGGAGTTAAAATTCCAAAAATTACAAGTCTGATATGAAAAGATCTGTTTTATTCATTAATGATGTTAGATTTCTTAAATTGATATGAAAATGTACAAATTTGTCATATATTCGTTGCACTAGGAAATGCATGGAAATAATACTGTTAATAATTTCATTAACTTGTCTAAGTAGCATTTAGTATGTGATGTCATTATAGTGAGACAAAATGCCATCAAATTTCAGGGGGTGTATGTTACCTGGCAAAGTTGATGTTCATTAAAATGATTGACTTGGCCATATCACATTTGAAATAATCTTGACATTAACAATTTGAACCCCTGTATGTGGTATATATATGGTTCATCACCCTGTGTAATGTAGTCAAACTAGTCAAGTTAATTCATTCTCTGTGTTTAAGCAACCGTTCAATATCCCTGTTTGACTGTGCTGGGGTGGCAGATCAGCCAGTTAATCAGTGCATTAGGTTGATTGATACAGCATGGAGATAAACCAGTAATGGAATAATTATGAAATTTGATGTTTAAATGACAAAACGCCATTATATTTCACATATACAGTGTCATTATGATTGTCTGCATCATTGCTACAGGTTGTTTAATGTATTTAAACTATTCTTCTCCATTTTTTTTCATATTTGCCACAGACATCTTGATCAAATGTCATGAAACTTGGTTTAAATCACTGTAATTCCTTCATTAACTGAATGTACAATAGATTGGTCGCTTTTGGGATCATTATGTAGGTCATTATGATCTTCAATTCAGTAAAATTGGTATGGCTCATTTTTGGGAGTAAATCTCTTCATATTTTGTACATTTTAATGCATTTTACACCATTAATGTAACCAAAAATGTGTTCTGTATTGTAGCAATGGATGTATCTCACATTGAACTGTTGGTGATGGAATGGAATATTGTCATTATTGATATCATTAACTGGTTTGTTTGCCTATTAATGTACAAGGGTGAGAGATAACATTGTCTAATTGTTCTAAACTGTATATTTGATATGATTTTGATGTCATTAATGTTTTCAGTTTCATTTAAATGTGTATTTCAAACTGTTTGCATCTTTTAATTTAGGAAATTAGTCCAAATTACTTGCTAGTCATGATCAATTGATCAGTTGCTTGTTAAACCATTTGTATTAATGTGATTAATGTTCTACTTTGTAGCCTTTTTGATTTCTCTTTATTCTTTTCCTTGTAATTATTACACACATATTTGATACATTTGGCATTAAACTGATTTTATCCACTAAATCAATGTATTAGTTCTTCTTCCTAACTGTAATGATACTATTAATAACAGCATTATATGAGACTTTGGCACAACAGTTTGAAATTTAAACTAAAAAACAGGAATGACCCGTAACAATAACAAGGGGAAAATCGACGTGTAATTCCTATTTTTGCCATTTTAAATACAAATCAAGGGCTGCATTTTGATAGACAATAATAAATATGCCGCAAATTGAAATGAAGCAATGAAGATTGAGAAGTCATAAATAGACTTTACACCACATTTATAGGACAATTTAATCATTCTGCGACTGTGTATAGAAAAGCCTCTATCAAGTCATGAATGAGCGAGACAGATGATAGATGGGAGGAACGAGTGACAAACGGCCCAAAGATCAGTTAGTTCCTTGTTCCAAGACCAACAACTCAGCTTCTGTGATGTCAGTGGAAGGATAGAATCAGGGTGTGCATTCCGTCATTAACATTGACTCAGCTTCTGTGATCCTGGGATATCTTCTGATCATTGATTTAATCTAGGAGTTCTTTACTGGGAAAATACCAGCAACAGATACAGTCAGTGTCCATTCTTTACTCATGAGTGACAGTTCAGTACATTTTAATGTGTACTGATCTCTTGTGTGATGTCGATAGAAATGGGTGTGCATTCTATTGTCCTCACTCCTTTTGGCCTGTTTGCCGGATATCCATCCAATTAGCCGTGTTGATGCCAACTGATAAATAATCATCAACAACATTGTTCTTACCCTTAAAACTGACGTCAGCATGTGCAATGGTAAAGATGGAAATGTCTGTGTTCCTTTATTTTGTATTAGGTTATTCTATAATATCACGTTGTAAAAGATGAAAATGTTGGACCAGATACTCTAATAATTTTAGTCAATGTATCTTTTATTCTTTAATTGGTACAAAGAGTTGTTCCCAAAAGTGGATTTAATGAATCCATACCGTGTAGAGGACGAATATCATGGACAATCCCGACCAATAGGGAGTTATAAATCGCACTTTCTGTTGTATTGAATTGGAGAAAGTCAAGCATATTCAGATTACATGAGATTTGTGCGAGCTGAAAGAGTTCAATTCAAATAGAGAGAGAATGTCCTGCAAAGGATCAGATTCCACCGCTATGTTCTCAAATAGACGATCTACTGCTCGTGGAGATCAGAAGCTTTTATTTGGTTTTTTTGCTTAAGTTATCGTATACATGTATTTTGAAAGAACATATCAATGGCGAGTTAAGTAAATACGTACACTACCGGGAATTCCCGAAATTAAGCCATGGACCTCTATTTGGGGAAAGCCTCTTTTTTGGAAGAATATGTTGACCCTGTGTAAGCCCACGGGCTTCTATTTGGGGAGATGGGCTTCTATTTGAGAACTGCAATTTCAAGCAGCCATCAATTCAATTTTCATGTATTGTTTATTGTAATGGCTTGAGGCAATTTTGCCAATATATTTCTTAAGAAAATTGTATTAACATAGCAATATCAACTTAGATTACTGGATAATTTGCTTAATTACACCCAATACCCTGTCTACACTTGCCTTCAAATGCAACTGCAGGGCTGGTATTGAAATTTTTAATTTTCAGTCAAGTCATGGAAGAATGTATCTTTACAAGCCCATGGGCTTCTATTTGGGTGAATTCCCCAAATAGAAGCTTCTAATATAGTGGGCTTAATTTCGGGGATTCCCAGTATGACTAATTAATAAACTGCTAAGTTCTAATGGCCAACACAAAGTGGCATTTTACATTTAGGAGATGCGTTCGGTCTAGAATTCGAAAATCCGATCCGTTTAGAAACAATATAATTCCGCGCAAGAGACAATATTCGATGGTTTCATACGCACCTCACCTATTCAGTGACAATGAGGCTGTCACATCGATTTACCACTTTGGTGTAGATCAAGAGTGTGAGAGTATGCACTGAGTGTTCAATTTGTCAACAGATCACATTGGGAGTGCACCTTTCATGCACCACTTATTGGGCCTGGTGTGAATTGTCAGAATGGTGGAGAGTCAAGAATATATTGCTTCAGATCATAAATTACTATAAATTTTCAATGTACAACAATTGAATGTCATGCTAAGCTACATAGAGGCCAATAATACCTCAGGTTGGAACTCTATTCATATGAAATTGATAGAAAATCCTTGATCTTCAACACCAGGTGTTTGATTTGAGGACCAGTGCATATCCATTGAAAGAGCACACCAAACGTGTGTGGTGCACACCAGAGTTGTAAATCGAACAGCCCCATTATTGGGGCTGTTCAATTTACACTTTGGTGTGCACTATGAGTGTGGTGCATCAGTGTTCTCAAAATGAACAGATTGGTGTGTGGTGCATTTCCCATTACACTAACACACCAACTTCCAGAGGTGGTGTGTTGGTGTGATGCACTGAGTGTAGTTTTGTACACCAATCGATCACTTGCACCATTTTGGAGTGTCAAATTTGGGCTAAATCGAACAGCCCTAATGCTTTAATATCCTGAGGGATGTTAGGACATCCGGAGTACAGTGTATAACTTTCTAAGCTTTATTATAACTTTATTAACTATTAGAACAAATATTATTGACTTGATGCATGCTTAATTTACAAAATGAATTATAAATATCTAAATTCAGGGAGAAATCTTCCTCTCTGACCCAAGATTGAGCTTACCGATTATCATTTAATTTTTGCACAGCTGTCTCCATATGATAACAAAGGTAATATCACAACAACAGTAAAAGAACAATTTTAGAAGATCGACTGAACAACATAGTACTCAGAAGGCACAATAAAAAGCTTAGCTTACCTAAGATAATAACACTTCATTAACCTTAGTGCTCTCTAGCAGATTCGGACCCGAAGAACATTAGAGAGGCGAAGTGAAACGTGTTTTACCGGTCAGTTACACAATAGAATAAGTGTGTTATTCGCCGTTATCGGCACACTTTTTCTAGCGTGACTGCGCTGACGCTCGGGCACCTAATATTCAACACTTTTTCGTGGTATATCCATCACTTATCTTCCCACTGCAGATACACATCAAGCATTAAATTACTGTGGCCGGACCCCATTTTAACGAAATAATGATGTTTTCATGAGGTGTGGAAACAAAAATAATCGATGCAGTGCTGTTGACAGTACACGGAATCCGTATCAGAAGTTTAACAATAGCGCATCAAAAGCACAGATTGAAATTCTTTAGTTCTCTGCTTTGTTCTCTTCGTTTCCAAAATGATACGATTTCTGTGTACTGAGAGCCTTATTTTAAAATTCAATTTAAAAAATTAGGCTTTAGCACAACAGCCTTTTCCTTAGTTGTGCTGATAATCAACAGTTTGCCCTTCCTCAGTAAAACTATATTTTCCATGGAAACATTGAGGTGTTTCTTGAGATGTGAAGCTTGATATCGCTAACAACACTTCATTACCCTCTGTGACTTTTCAGCAGATTGGGTCCCTCTAAACAGTGTTCTTTTATAATGTAAATAACGGTTCTAGATACGGATAATACTTCCTATGGGAAACGCATTTGATTAAACTAACGGATCTTCAGCGGCCATTTGTATTTACGGCTTGATGTTGAAACTATTCCCGTAAGACAGGATGCGAGAAGGAAAATTTCACACAAAATTCCCTTAATTGGTTTACCGCTATAAAAACGTAAATTAAAAAATACAATTGACCAAAAAAGTTTAATTCCTTTCTAAAATGAATTTTATGTTCCAATTGTTTTAACTGATTGAGCTCAGGCGTCAGATTATCACGTTGGTTTACTAACCAGCATGTTATCTTCTCTACAATCTCAGTAGTGCCAACCACTTTTAGAATCTGGAGTCTCTGAATATTTCCTGTTCCTCATCACTTGGAAACCCCGGCATTTTCCATTGCTGATGACCATCACAAGGACCATTACACAACATTGTATCAATTGTGTATTTGAGGGTATATAAGAGAGCTCCCATAAGATGCCGTGTTGAAGTTCCAATACGATTTTGTGCACTGGACACTAGAGAGGTGAGCACCAAGATTTCATGACTTAGTTAACCATTTTAAAATGATTTTATTTTGTATCCACACCACGGCTACCAGGTAAGCCACACACCACAAAACAATTAAGCTCGAATATCAAATGTAAAGGGTTGTAACCTCGAGATCCTCAAAAAATCATTACTTTAATAGTTTAAATTTTAGTACAAAATAAACACAATGATAACCGGTTTATTCCTGTGCCTCCTCTGTTAAAGCTGGTTTCACATAAGGTTAAAAGCTGCTTGGTTTGTGTTGCCACTTTTCTGTAACCGGGGTCTCGTACATTTTCAGATCACAAAAACACGACCCATTCCATGGCTCGTTCAATCCACCCACACCCATCAGACGAATAGAGAACGGCTTACAGTGCTCAGAAGCGGTGAGCGGAGCCTGTGCACAATGAATAGAAATGCCGCTCTCAGCTGATTAATGTTATAACCGTAAATCCCTATTTTGACAACATTGATTTTACAACGTAAATGAAAAAACTAAGCAGAAACATTTGGTTCCGGATAAGAAAAG
Source organism: Haplosyllis anthogorgicola (assembly GCA_038406195.1). Lineage (NCBI taxonomy): Eukaryota > Metazoa > Annelida > Polychaeta > Phyllodocida > Syllidae > Haplosyllis > Haplosyllis anthogorgicola. The sequence continues at coordinate 3,824 of JBCAUI010519812.1, read as the reverse complement.
TCTAATCTGGTTACATATCTCAGTGAAAGTGCTATTCAGAGCTTCACAAGTGCTACCAAGCTCTAATAAGAACAGATGTGGAAAATCCATTTGTACAATTGGTACCATTATGATGTGAAGCTCTGTGAGCAATGTTCGGTATGGGAATGATTTATCGCTTTCATAATTGTAGTGCTCTTCTTAGATCACATTCATATCAGCAGCAAGTTAATGAGGTGGAATAGCGCAAATGGTTGTATTTTTAATTTTTCTGTGGCCAGTTTGGAGGAGATGTGGTGCCATTTTTATTTTTGAATCCTGGTCAAAAGTAATAATTCAATATCAAACATTGTTTTCATCATCTGAGAGCAATTGGAAATATGTTTTTTTAGGGTTTTGTAGGTCGATAAACATGTGTGCACATATAAAAATATCTGAGCAGACACGAAAGCACAAGCGACAATCTTTAACGAGTTTTAACTTGTTCAATCCCAGACTATCAAATGAAAAATGTGATAATGTGTAATGATAAACAAAAGAACTTTTCCTTTTGTTTTGGTTTCTTTTTAGAAACCGATGAGTGATATTGAAAACACTAGTATTTTATTGACATACTGGCATGACCATATTTTTGCCACCTGAATCCATATTTAAGCGTTGAGTTTGAGGTAATTTACGGGAATCCAATCTCTATCCCTAGTAATGAATACGTAATCACAAGAACGTTAAATTACGTATCTATTCCCGTGTATTTTAGTGTTATGCATATTCCTAATCTTTATTTGCTTGATAATGAGAAAATGTTTCCTCGGCTAATATTAAAGTGATTATTGAACTTTCCTGACATTAATATAAATTTCAATTTATATTAAAAAAGTATTTTCAGTCTCTTACATAAAATTAATTTCAGAAATTAATAAAAATTACATTAATATGTAAATTGTAATAAACTTGTCTGAAGCAAGATAATTTGAAGTTTTGAAATCATAAACCTAGAATGAATTATTAAGGCAGTGAGAGAGAAATATTTTTGCTGTAGTCCTGAAAAGCGAACATTGTAATTCAAAGATGTGACAAAAATGAACAATACAGATGATGCAAACTGGAATTATTAAACAGCGGTACTTAAATCACAAGGTCTGAAAAGCTGTATTGTGCAATAGAAGTTGATTTCTAATGCACACGACGTAAATACATAATCCAACACTTGTCTCCTCGTGTAATACCAACTTAAATTGAACGACAATTTAAGCTGATGACTCTATTTGGATGTCTACATGTTTTCACGCTAACGAAGGTTCTTTTGTTCACTTTATAAATACACATTACTGCACTGAAAACATATAGGAAATTACAGTCATTAAAATGAACTCCAACTTAATTTTACATTATTCTTGGCTGTAACACAGCTCTTTTTTAATTTTTGTTGGACCAAGGTGCATTCGTGGAACAACTGTTTTGGACTTTGTGTGACCGTACCCATGGGTTTTAAATCCAGGGTGGATCTCCCACCTGCACTCTTACTTGCTTGCATGCAGTGATCCCAAGGGTCATGTCTGGTGTGACACCTGCTTTTTCCACTAATAGCGGTACACACTATACATGTGCATATGGCATGGCTGGCTGGGCCCCTCTCACATGCATAAGTCAGGATTTGAACTCCCAACACAGTGGTGAGCTGCTCAGTGAGGCTCAGTAAGTTAGACGTGCTGACCAGCTGAGCTGTTCCACCGCCTGTTCGGTAAGGAGGCTGTAAAATTCTGCATAACTTGCGAACTTAAAAGTGCCTGCATTCATGCGTGACTGATGAACCACACGGGCACACACGCACATAAATCCTAATTTACCATTATCATTTCCAAAACCTGAGTATCTGTCAAACTCAAGTGTTTTTTTTTAATATAATTTGCTTTCTCAATCTCAAAACATTTTATTAAATATCTCAAGAATTTTCGAATTCTTTTACTGATTGTGACATTACTTTATTTTTGCGAGTTCAAATGGAACACAAATGACATCAAAGGGGAAGGAAGCTGTCGAAATGTCATCATGACCTCTTTCGTGACTTCATGAAATAAAAGTTCAGACTTCTGATCTTAGGCAGTTATTTAGTTTCTTGAAAAATCAGATACCATCTGCGCACTAGTAAGAAATTTTGTCTCAGAAAATAATTTCTATTTCTAAGCTTAGTCTCACGAAAATAACCTCGCACATGTCAAACCGTATTTCTAAAATGTTATTAGATCAGAAACAGAAAACTAATTATATTTTGCAAGAAAAAAAAACAATGTCAGGGAATAAGCAAAATATAAACTGAAGTTGTTTTCTTCGTAGCAGGAAATTCGTTTTAAGTCTAGTTCTTCGTGTGGTCTATGTGACTGATTTGGTGCTCCCGTGAAGAAGACAATGGTTTAAATAAATTTGAAATTCTTCTGATGCCTTTCCAAAGGGACAAAAAATTCAATTTGCTAACTTAATTGTGCTTTGAGATACCTGAGATACCCTTAAAGCACTTTTAATCGGTTGTTGTTATCAGTAAACAGTCTGTATCAGATAAGAACTAACAGACGGTGTGGCTGAAGCTGCTTGTAATGTGATATCAACAAACCGATAAAATAAGGACCTAAAACAAAGAACGACATCTTGAAAGAAGCGTTGTGAAAGGATTTCTTGAATTAGAAGAGTTTTAAACAAATCATGAAATTCCTATTAATTTTTAAACGTGCAGAACAAAATAGGAAAGAAAAGAGTTCCACGCTTCTAATGTGCTAATGTTTGAAAACAGTAAGAATTTCAGAATTTGAGAGAACATTTTATTAGTTTTGATGTCATGATGTAGCAAAGGATAAACATAACACTTTTGGCCAGTCTGGTACTGCACACCGATTAATTACATGGTGATCTATATTAAAACACTGTGTACATTATAAAAAATAATGTAAGTAAATACCGTTAGGTCTTAGAAAATTTTAGAGAAGGTTACAATTGTCACTTAGTGCATTTCTGTGATTTTCCTTTGATTTATGTAATATAATTTCCAGAAGTTAATTTTTCGGCACCACTGAGACAAAACAGAAACCTTCAAAAACGAAACACAAAACGTTTTGCCTACCCGTATTAGCCCGATAAGGACATAAACCTTTCAAACACAAGTAGGGGAATTATGGGCGGTGTAAAATAGGGGGATGGGGGATGATAGGGGGATGCTCCGTAGGGCTGTCACCAGCATGCTTGGGTCACCAGCATGCTTGGGCATGCCCAAACATGTCCAGGCATGTTTTATTGTTCTATTGTTCTACCAGCATACCCAAGCATGTGGGTTCTATTGTTATACATATGGGTTCTATTGTTCTACAACAATACATTTCACCTATTGACATCAACCTTTTCTATTGTTATAAACAATAGATAGTTTTAATCTAATTCAATCTATTTTGACCTACTTTAATTATCCTATCTTTTACCTTTATTTTATTTAAACTATGAGAGATTCTCATTCAACCATAACTAATTTTGATCTGCTATTGTTGAGAACAATAGATCCTCATTCAACCATTCATTATTTTGACCTACTTTTACCTTTAAACTATCAATCTTATTACAAAATCATACACAATACTTTGGTAACAAAAACAAAGAGAAAAATTCAGTTTTTACATATTTTATTGGTACATTAATACACATACATAAAATGACATCATATGTGGACACACATTTTATTAAACATAAAAGAACATAAAATCAAACTTTATATAAAGACACATCAACATAATACACTTTCATTTGCACATTGATATTACACATTTCTCATCATTTAAGTGTTCATAATTTTTGAATTCATAATT
>JBCAUI010519811.1:0-24727 GCA_038406195.1 Haplosyllis anthogorgicola | reverse complement strand
CATAAGGGAAAGCTTTGTGCTTAGCTTGGCAGTTGCTAAGCAACTCCCACTATACCTTACTGAACTTTCCAGCCAGTGCACAGAGGCCCTTTCGGGTATTATTGGTTATTTTACAAATACTTCAAAGGATAAAACATTATCAAATGGTTTTTGATACAACCATTTACAGACAAATAGGAAATAACTAAAGAAGAGCATCCATTGATATTACATTATGACTCTCCTTTACATAATAATTCCTAATCTGTATCAAGTTGTTATCAAATTGAAAAATCATTGAATGTTACTTTGTCAAATCCAGGAAATAACTGAAATAAAAAAATAACTGAAAAATACCCAATATGTTACTAGGTAACATTTCTTTTCCAACTATTATTTCACATTCTATTTCCAATATATTTGAACAAATTTAAAACTAAATTCCCTGTCATGATTTTCGTTAATTGCATTTGTTAAAATGCATCTAATCGTATAAAATACTCTTGATTTTGTGCGATCTTAACCCCTTTGATACCTAGGGCAGTGCTGCACTCCCCTGGTCCCCCCTGGGTCATATTTGGACCCAGGATGACCCTCAGGACCATATTTAGCCCAAAAGTGAGGTTTTAGAAGTAAGCATAAATGGACTGGGCTTTAAAAAGTGGCCCATTTTTTTTGCATGTTCTCCCCTAAATAGGGATTAATGGAGGTCACAGGGGGCAGTGCCCCCTTGTCTCTAAGCAAAATCTGACATTTTCAAATCTTTTAGCATGTAAATCTAGAGGTATCTGCAACTTGGAATTGTCTCATGGTCAACACAGCAGAGGACCGACCACCCTCAATAACTGCCTGGCACCAAATAAGGTTCCAGTCAGTGAAAACACTAACACAAGTAACAATTAAAGTTACACTTTTGAGATAAATTTTGGAAAAATCAAGGGTGTAAGCCATCTTTAAACAAGTGTGGTGGCCATCTGGTTACCAGCTCATGAACCAAACCTGGTGCTGTTCAAAGCCCTGTATGTAAGTTTCTGACCCACACTTAACACATAATTCTTGTAACATAATTTAATGGTGACAACTGCCTCCAATTAGCATGCCCCCATTTCTCCTCTTAAAAAGCCCTATTTTGCAGGACCCTAGGGTATCGAAAGGGTTAAAATACACCGGAAGGAACGTAAAATAACTGTGCTTTAATGTATTATTTCTTTAAATATTAAAATTTAACTTTAAAATTTTGTTCCCTTTGCAGTGTGAAATATCCCTTACCTGTAACAATTTCCTCACTGCTTCTCTAACAGGGGCTTCCAATCTTACAAGTTTCTCTTCGAGTTCACGAATTCTTTGCTCATTTCTCAGCAATTCTTCCCTTTCTCTTTCCTCATTCTCTTTTATTAATCTCTGTTTTTCTTCTTCAGCCATCTGATTTGCCATTTCTTCGTCCACGTCATAATATTCTACCTCGCCTGGATCATCTGCTTCTGTTTCTTTTGCTCCCAGATTTGATTGATCTTCATGCACTTTGCCCTCTCCTGTTTCAGCATCACCCTCATCGACTGATTTACTGTTATCTACGTATGGTACGTCCCTTTGGGTGTCAACACTTTCAGTGTCACTTGACTCTCCACTCTGTACAGGAGTTGAATCATCTTCACTCTCCTTTCTGGCAGCAACTTCTTCAGTTACCTTTGGAGGTGGTACTCTTTCGGGCTTTTTTGGTTGGTATCCCTGAATTGGTTCATATCTGACCTTAAATGCAGGTGCAACTTTTTGCGTTCTCTTGCTTAAAAATTTCTGCTTGTCTTTTGATAAACAGTAAGAACTGATGTCTTCCCCTGGTGACTCGTCTCCTGACTTCTTTCCCAACTTCTTATCGATTATAGCGTGAATCTGCGCTACTCTCTTCTGACCAAGAGGTTTCAGTCTTCTCAGACTCTCTTGTTGTGCAAGACTAGCATCTTTATCCCAATCATCATCTCCCTTACCACCAGAATCAGTATCAGAGTCCACAGAGGTTACATCGGTGTCATCCATGAACTTGATATCATCATCAATACTGGTGTCATGTACCAGTGGTTCCTCATCGTAATCCTGGATGGAACTTGTATTCTGATAAATCATTTCCAATTCACGAAATCTACCAATTTTCTCAACCTGCGGCATACCTTCTTCTGGCTCATAATATTGAACCCTGTCTTCTTCCTCTCTGTGATCATGATATCTCGTTGGTTTCTCGGTTTGTTCAGAGTCTGTAATATATCTTTTAGCCACAGCAGCGTAAGGACATTTCTCAAACTTGTGCGCATCCTTTTTAGTGGAAACTTCTAGAGGTTGACCAGTGTTGAGTTTCTGAATGATATCTTTCACACTAAATACCCTTTCTTCTTCTTGCAAGTCTTCCTGTTCTCGTGGTTGTTGTTGTCGTTGTTGTTGCTCATGGTGCCATTGTTGTTGCTGTTGTTGTGGTTGATGTCGTGGTTGATCAGCATATTGTCCCTGATTTTCCGGACTTACCATGATCTTTTCACCTTGGGCACCAATAGGAAACGAAACTGGTCTCGTCAGTCTGGCTCCCATTGGACAAGCTTTACCAACCACAAACTGTCTCTCACCGAATGGTTCCCCTGGTTGACTGACGATCTTCTGCCTCAATAGGGACACCTCAACCCTTTCTTGACCAAGGACCGCTGGCCCCGCCCCAGTCTTATCCATTTTTCTTCCTCTTTCTTCAAACAGATCTAACTTAGACATGATGTCTTTGACACTAGATGATGGTAAACTTTCAAATGACGTTTGGGGTGCAGTGGCGCTGGCGTCTTGGGGTACATGCTGACCAAATATGCTAAACATATGACCTTCCTTTGCCGCAATTTCTTGCGGAGACTTTGCCTTTAGATCAGTGCTGCCATCTGGTTGCTTTACTGGAGTCTTCCTCGGAGGAACTGGTGGAGGTGGCCCTCTGGGTCTCTGGATTCTCGGTGATCTCGGACACTTCGGACACTTCGGAGACTTTTGAGCTGATTCAGGTGCCAGCTTTTTGCCAAAAACTCCAAATGTGTGACCAGTATTCTCTATGACGTCACTGTAAGGTCCATAAGCAGGTTTGTAGGTTATCTCTGGCATTGACTCTTCATCTTCTTCTGGTGCGCTCCTGGCGGATAGCGGTCTGCCAACACTTCGTTTGGGCTCTCCGAAAGTTTCCATATCTGGCATACTGTGATACTGCTTCGCATCTGGCTGATAACCGGCTGATCCTTTATGTATTCTTCTTGGCCCGTAATATTCTATATCATCTGCTGTGTCAGATGGGTAGTATCCAGGCTGTGAATCATCCAGAGTATCATCAGTGGCTTCATCTGAAGGTCCAGGGGATGGTTGTTTCGTTACCATGTAAACCATAAATCCTTTCTTACCATGATCAGCTCTCACTTCTGTCAGGCTGTGCAAAGAGTCGTGTGAAGCATGGTGCTGTGGCATACTGGAAAGCATTGGGTACGACTTGGAACCCATTCTGGATGCTAACATGTCCTGCTTTTGGTCCTTCCTCACATACCTGGGTATATCTTCACTCAGAATACTATCCGCATCAGGATCACTTTTTGAATAGATATGAATAGGCTCTTCTTCTCCAATATCTTCAGACGTTGGCGGGATAGCGTGTCCTCCGTCTTGAACTCTTCGGTAGAGAACATACGGTGGCCCCGGGTCGGTGTCCACGTTCTTATCCTTATCTGTCTCTACATTATTAGTGTTATCAGCCCTTTTAAACCTTGATACTCCCACAGCACCTTGAGGAGCTACACTGTCAGTTTGTCTACCAGAAGCACCAGCTAATTGTTCTGATGATTCAGACCTTAACGATTCCGAGGACAAGGCTAAAGCTCTGTCGTCATAGTAGACGATACCCGGTGAAGTTTTCCTAGTGGGCTGAAGAAGTTTTGGCAAGACTGGCTTTGCTTTGGTACTCATTAGCGGGCTCTGATGAGGCATTGTTGTGGCAACAGTGGCTGATAGTTGTACGTTTTGGTTCTTGGAATCTGGGGGAGGCTCTGTGCATTCTGCGTCACTTTCTTTACATTCAAACTCTTGTGAGTATTGCTCATGAGGAGGGTCAATGGCCTGACCTCTCGGGGCAATACCCCATCTCCTATGATCCTTTGGCCTCTCCCCAACATGGAGGTCCTTCTTTTTCTTGGGCTCACTGATGGGTGCCATGTTTCTGGTATCCACCTGTTGCACAGGCTGTGGCGCATCACTGTAATCCGTTAAGGCAATAGCCCATCTTCTAGGATCATTTGGTCTAATCACTGGCATCACAATTTTCTTTTTGCCAGTTTCAGGTGGTTTTGTCTTTGCTTTTTCTTTCATCTTCTCATCGTCAGTAATTCGTTTTTCACCTGTAATTCCAAACAAAGAACCTCCCACTGTTCTATCTGCAGATTCTGCAGGGCCAGTTTTGGTCCCACTTATTTTTGGCAAGTCTTGTTGGCTTTCAATGTTTTCCTTGTTATCTTGATCACTTGTCGAGCTTGTGTTTACAAATTCGTGCTTTTCACTGTGATGTACGATGTAGCTCGTTATATCAGGCTCTTTAAATTGGCTCGAAGTGGGAGTAATCTTTGTAACAGTCTGAGAGTACTTCTTTGAATGTTTAACAACACTAGTAGAAGTAGATTGCGAGGTAATTCGAGTACTCTTTTCAAAGTTGCTGGATTTGATAGACTTGGCCAAATTAACATCACCCTCATCCAGTGACGATTTTCTTTTCGTCTGTCCATCATCCTTCATTAACCACCTTGAGTCTTCTTCCGTCATTTCTTCCATGTCAGCCAAGGGTGCGGCTCTAGTATGGTCAACCTTGATCTCTATTGACCTTTGACCTGGGGTCAACATTGTTGCCTTCTTACTTCTTTCTACATTTTCATCTTCATTCCAGTGAACATGTTTATCCCTGGAGTATTTGGTTTCGTCTGGCAATGACTTTTTGCCTTTTTCTTTAGCTGCCAAAAGAGCAGGGTGCTGAGACTGGGATGTGCCGCCCGGCGGACTAGCCTCTGCTACATTTGGCACAGGATTACCAGAGGTCGGCTCAGGCTTTGATGCTGCACTTTTACCAGATGAATCACTCACAGGTACTTTATTCTTCACTACTAAACCAGATTGAATAGTATCCGCAGTAGATATAGCATCTGATAAGATTTTTGAACCAGATGAAATACCTCCTCCTCTGGCCCCTTCAGATACAGCCAGCTTGGTTTCGCCAGGCTTTGGCTGGGAACCAGTATTATTTCTTCTTTCTTCACCTATTCTTTCAGGTAATAAATCAGGTCTAGCAGAAACAGGCAATAATTTAACAGGAGCCTTGTCATCTTTAATCTCTTTTTCAGGTCGCAAAACCTGGAAACTCGTGTCCATTTCATCTTTCGGGTTTGCGTCTTTGCTTTTTCTGGACTCAGATTCCTGATTTCCTGTATTTTTTGCTGCTGCATCAGGTACCGACTCCTGTGGATATAAATACAAATGTGTTTTTATGTTGACGTTTTCATCCAGAATTTATTCAGATTACATAATCGAGATAAATTTTTGCGCTATTTTCCCAATTTCTGCAAGAACGTTAAGCCATTTTAGTTATGCAGGGGTTACATAATTTTTCAGAAATACTGACTTGTTTTTTTTCTTTGGTAAATGATATTGTGAGCTCAATTTCCTTTTATTTAAACAATTCTCATTTAACTTGGGATCGCAAAGCCCACCAGAAATCTAAAACCAAGAAATATCTCTGGACCTCCTTCAGATAGGTTATTTCTGGCTCAGCCCAAAGCTACAGCTCAACCAAAATAATAAAACATCACACAATACCTTCAACATTAACAGGGTTTTCGTTATCTTTTTTCTTTTTCGTTTGATTTCTTTTTGACAGCTTTTTATCCAGCTATTTGTGTTTAAGCCAAAAGTACACAAGAACAACATATCTTTTACTTAACCTATATTACTATGCACTTGCTCTGGTAGTAGAAATTCTTATCTTTAGCATCTGGGGTGCAATTCATGAACTAATAGACGCACTTAATAATGAGAATTGTCCTATTGTTTTCCTTCAGAATGTATTGGTATGTACTAAGGGCTAATGTTGTCTAAAGGAAAAATATTTTCTAGTATATTTTGCTTTATCAACAAAATATTTGTCAACAAAATACTAAAATTGCTACTGAATAAATCATTTAAGAAAATGAAAACTTGTTGGAAATTTCCAATGTAAATTTAAATCTGTTGAAGGTCTTGTGTGGTATTTTATTTCCACGCGGTCTACACGCATTTAAACCCAGTTTACACGGCTAGTTCACCACGAATACGCATTTATCCCAATGATACGGTATTGGACATACAGACCCGCCTGCAGAAAGAAAGTATTTTGATAAAGAGCGTACCTGGTCGTCTATGGCTTCTTCTATATCTTCTAATGTATAATCCAGCGCATAATCACCACCTTCATCACCTGAGGTATCGCCATCACTACTGGTATCTCCTTCAAATAATTCCTCCACCTCATGAACAGGTTTTTGTTGCTTAGTTTCTTTCGTATCCATTTCGATTTTAGCACTGTCTCGGGGATGTTCTTTCCCATCTGTTGTGTCCTGGGTAACTACATGTTGAACTACAGTGGCCTTCGGTTTAGCTTTGTCATCAGGTATTTTCACATTCTTTGGCACATTATCAAATGATTTCACTTTTTCATCACTCGCTTTCCCATCTTTTTTCTCAACTTCGATAACTTTTTCTAGCTTTGCATCCTTTTTCTTTCCAATTTCTTTCTTATCCGACTTCACTTTTTCCTTCTCTTCTATGTCTACATCCAGGTCTTCATCTTCCCTATCCCTCCCTTCTTGCATCATTTGGTCGAGTTCTTGGGGCGTGTAGATCTTGACACTTCTGACCTCAGTATCCCTGTAACCAGCCAACATTCTCTGCACGTCGGCAAACGATCGAGGCGACAATAAATCTTCTTCTTCATCTGTATCCATTTCATACTCTAAATTTGTCTGCAGCTTGATAGCATGTTTTGGAGTTATTTCTGGATGATCCACAGGTTTAGTGTGGGCTTCCTTAGATTTTAGGTGGTCTTTGGTCGTTTTGTCCTTAGATTCACGGGATTCTAATTTCTCACTGTCTTGAGCAATATTTGATTTTTTCGCAAGTTGCACACCCACAGTTGCCTCTTTCTTGAGTGCTTCTGAGGAAAGGACGTCTTCCGCAACAGGTGTTATTATTTCAAGGTGGTCTTCTGGAACAGGTGTGATAGTTTCAAATTGATCTTCAGCACGAAGTTGCTCTTCTTCTTCGTCTTTAGGGGCAACCAAAACAAGATCATCAATGTCATCTTGAGTTTGATCTACGACATTAGATTTGTCTTTATCTTCTGCTATTGAAGTAACCTTTTTGGTTGACCCTTCACCTTTATCTACCATCTCCCAGCTGTCTTCCATAGCACCTTTGCAATAAAATGATAATCATGCTGTCAGTTTGCTCATAACAGTACAACAAGCTTGTAATTCACCTTTTGGGCTTGAACTTTTAACGCAAAGCCATATTTTAATTTTGGCATCATTGGTAACATTGCAATCTAAAGTGAAGATGCTATAAGTTACTTTCAGTGTGGATCGTGTCATAATTTTATTACCTGTGAAAGTATCTGTTTTACTACTTGGTTCAGGTGCCAATGATTTTGCATCCTCAGTTGTCTGCTGCTTTTCCTCATCGGGCTTTTCCTCAACTCTTCCAACGGCAATTGGTTCATCCTCAACCATCACCCAATCGCCCGCGTCATCACCTGGCGGCTTGGCCTCTGTAATTTATCATTACAAATTTGACTAATTTCAGTTTTACACATGCACTTTTTTCAAAATTTACATCAATTTCAACGGTAGCTTAAATACTTTCCCATGAATGTTAGATACAGATGACAAAAAATAAGTATGTGATTCAGCCCAGCCCATGATACTTCTCAGCACGGAAACAAGTGATACTGGATCAGTTCGAAAGAAGTACACAATACGATAATTAGTTATCCCTTTAAAAGTCCTCTAAACTACGAACTATCCAATACCAATTTACCAAAGCAGCACATAAACGGAGGTATGGTGTGTAACGTTTCTGTTTTCGTCGTTCTGACAGAATACCAGAATTTTGTCTTTTTCATGCGATTCAATGTTTAACTACCAAATTTCCTAAGTTTTGTAAGGCCCTTACCTTTCTCTGTATCTAGCGCCACAGTTTCTTGGTCATTTGGTTTTTCGTCCTTTCCCTGTGCTGTATCTTTACTATCACACACATTCATCTGGCTCTGGTCCAGCTGTACTATGTCCTCAATGTCAAACTGCTCAGCGTCACTTACACCACATATTTTGTCCTCTGCTTGCAGACTTATATCTCCTTGATCCTGTGCTTTGATTTCCTGACATTCCAATAATTCGTTGTTCTGATTAACAGTTTCAGAAACACTTTCTCCTGAATCAGGTAACTCCACCCAACTTTGTGATTGTTCCAACTCCTCAAAATCCCCTGTTTCTTTTTTACCTGCGAGATCTAAATTCTCATCTGACGTTTCAGACTGGCTTATCTCTGTGACATTTTCCTCAGTTCCTATCATATATAAACTGTCTGTATGTTGTGTGTATTCCAATCCATCTGTCAGCTCGAGTGCCTGTTTATTTTTAACCTCCGACTCATCTGCATTGTTGTCTTTCCCTAAACATTGTGTTTCCATCTTTTCAGCTTCCGTTTCTCTTACATGAATGTTTTGAGTTTCCAATTTCGCCTCAAGGTCTTCGGTAAGTGATTCCGTTCTTCCATCTGGTTCTTTTTGCTGTTGATCACGTTGTTCCAACACTTCTTCCACCTCCTCCTTGGAAAGTTCCTCTGATGCCACAGCCATTGCCACGTTTGGATCATGTATTGTTTCTTTCTCTTCACCGTGTACGTCCACAATCTCTGTGCATTGCTCTTTTACTTCTTCAGGTGTTTCAGATTCCACCTTCATTGGTTCAGGTGTTTCCTTCACTTGTACAGCTTCTGGTGTCGGCTCAGGTGCCTCTTCCTCTCTTTGTTCAATCTTTTCATCCATCTGTTCTGACAATTCAGGTTTTGCTGTGACCTGACCAGTTTCTTTTTGATCCTCCGCAATTATTTCAGTTGATTTATCTGTTTCTTCAGGAGTAGTGACTTCCATCTGCTCAACTTGTCCAGATGCCTCTGTTTCTTGCTCAGCTACGTGTCTAAAGGATTTAATTTCTTCTGTGATGTGCTTTTCTGAAACTTCACTCGTTTCAGGCTCTGATGTTTCTTCTCCAGTTGGTTTAAATTTCTCTGTTTCGTCTTTAGTTGTGGCAGCGATGTGTTCACTGGATTTCGCAGCCTCTCCAGCAAGTTCCTGGCCTGGTTTACATTCAATGGTTTCAGTGTTAGCTTTGGCTTCTCCTGTAGTTACAGGGTTTTCCGCTTCTTCTTTTGATGTTTCCATTTCACTTGTTTCGTGTTTTGTCGTTTCCTCTTTGTCCAGTTCAAACCGTTCTGGTACTTGATCAGTTGATGCAGGTTTTATTGCTTCTCTTTTATCCGTTTCAGGTGTTACTACTACTTCCTCAGTTGGTTCTGGTATTTCTGGCTTTGCACCAGTTCCCTCTGATTTGTCATGTTCCTCTCCAGTTGGTTCAGCCTTTGTTGATATTTGCTCGGTATGTCCTGGGATCTGCTCATCAAGTTCAGAACTTTCCCCCACGTGTTCTGTATACTTAGTAGATTCAGTTGTCTCTGTTACTGCTTCAGTTGATTCGGGTACTTCTGTCACATTTACCTCTGATGTCTGCTGAACTGATTCTGAAGGTGATTCTTGCTTTTGCTCATCTTTAGCTTCAGGTCTTTCTTTTATCTCTTCAGTTAATCCTGATTTGGGGACAATATCTTCATTTGATTCAGGTACGTTTGTTGTCAGTTCATTTGTTTCTGTTTCTTTCTTAGTTTCCTCAATTGATTCTGTGACTTCTTCTGTTTCTGTATCAGGTATATCTTCTTTCTGTGGACTATCTTCTTTTATCTCACCACTCGCTTCAGTTGTCTCTACATCCAAGTCAGCAGATTTATTTTTTTCTGTTGTCTGCCCGGACATTTCCATTTCCGTTTCCGTTGACGTAATTGTTTCTGTCAACTGTTCGCTTGACGCAATTAACTTTTCCTCTTTCGTTTCATCAGAAATGCTTTCTGATCTTTCAACTGATGCAAATGGTTCCATTGTTTCAGATGTACCTGAAGATGCACCATCACCTAGTTCTTCAGATGCCTGTGCCTTTTCAACCTCCTCATCTTTAGCCTCAGTTTTTGTGTCAGTGTCTTGCGGCTTACCCAGGGCATTTTCCACTGTCGGATGCGTTTCTTCTGGCTTGTCAGTTTCTGTTCTATCCAGGTCAATATCCATATCCTTTTCACCATTTGTTTCTCTCACTTCCTTTTCTACTTCACTTGGTGCTGTGTGTTCTTTTGCAACTTCCCGATTATCACCTGACTTCTGTTCACTTTCAATTGTATCTGATTTTGTTTCCATCTTTTCATCTGTTGCTTGCAACACTTCACCTTCTGATGAAGATTTCTTAGTATCCATTTCGAAATACTTATCTGCAAAGAAATATATATGAACTTAAATATATAATTTGATAACAGGTATTGAGTGTTGTGCACTAGAGAAACCGGTTTCAGGAATTCATTCTTTTGAAATATCTAATTCTTCACTACTTACTAAATCTTTTTCTAATCACTTCAGCTTAGGGTTGCAACAAATCTTTAAATTATGCATTTATTTAAATATTACATAAATTATATTTTCTGGAGTAACAATGGCCCATAAAATGGACCTCAATCCAAAAAATCTTTAAAAAAGAAGTGAAACTGCACGCAGGTATTTACATCATTTTTCAGTATTCATACTAAACGCCTAATCTAATTAAATTACGCAATTCCTTTCTGCAAAATATCGTATTGTTAACATAAATTTATTGGGGTTCAGGTCAAGTATGAGGTGTAAGGGGTTTGCCTTGCTGTGTTCTAAGTTATGTACATGTTTAGGGGACCAGGGTCACAAAGATCCAATTCCATAACATAAGCTGGCACAACAGTAATAGCAATTGTGGTTCTTTCTATTTTTGCCATGATAAACATACACTTTTATACTTTGTGATACTTCTTACCTCGAAACAGACTTCATGAGACATACAAGAAATTCCAAAGGTTCATTGACTTGATGTGTGAACATCAATGTCCAATGAAAAGTGACAAAATATTTATTTGATCTAGACTATGTTTCAAGTGAATGAGACCAAAATGTCTAATGTTCAATTTCTGACTATATTATGTACATGAACACTGAATGAAGTTGGCTGCATTGATTTCAATTTGTTGTATTAGATTTTTATAACACAGATGTTAAGTCACGACACACTTGAATTCTAAGCTAGGCTTAATTTTTTTTCAAAATATTGAATTTTAACGTTGATCCGAGGTCAATGTTATTGTGCCATTCAGGTTCGTGTTTTTGAGTGCTTTCATTACTTAGATGGTTGAATTATGTAACATTTCAGATTGATTAAATCTTATCTGACACCAGGTTATATGCTTATGTAAGCTTTAACCTATACTCCCTCTAATTGCCCCCCTCCATTTTTGAAATCTTAAAACACATTTCTTTTTACAAAAATCCCATTAAATGAAAGAAATTTGGGCGTGGCGGGGTGCCCCAGATCCGCCAATGAACATTTGGTGATGCTAACATTTTTTCGGGCTCGTCAAAAATTTATCTGTACACCTAGTGCGGTCAGTACAATGACCATCGTACTTCTAACCCAAAACCTTGGAATATTTTGTCAGAATTGGAAAACACTCTTAGCAGACTTTAAATGCAAATTCCCTTACATCAGTTGTAGTTTCTGTTCCTAATACAATTTATCATACAGTCAACATAATAATATATTTCATGTTTTTAGCAATGATTTCCCTGCCAATGTACTTGAGGTTTATCAGAAAAGGGTTCACTTGTAAAACTGACCTCGCTGCAAGATATGAGTGTACCTTGGGTGTGTACATATTCCAACACTAATAAGTACTCAAAGCGTCCTTAATAGCAAATACAGTCTGTACCCATATTATAAAGTCTGAGCTGATTCATAACAACATATCATACATGGTACATTTCCATACCACGTTATATTTTGATTGCAATACATAACGTGCGAACAAAAGAATTCTATATTTACCTTGCTGTGCAATATTTTCATCCAATGTTGCACTAACAGCTGATGACTGGTCGCGACAAGTTACATCTTTGTGAGTATCAATATTTTCTGTATCTCCGTCTTTTGCGTTGCAGGGTTGCAGCTGCAGAAAGGGTAAGGCATCATCATCAGAAGGAGAAGAAACTGAAGCTGTATTTTGCCTGCATTGTTTGACCTCAATACTAGATGTATCAAGTAAGTGTGACCCTCCACTTAGTTGCTCCAGCGTCTTAGATGAGAGTTTAGAATCTTGTATTGGTTGGCTCTCTGCCAGGTCTTGGGGTGCCTTGTTGATTGCATCAGTATTACATGGGGCTCCGACAGGATTATCACTTGTAATGTTTTCTTGATCAACCTGTGAGAAAAGTAAAATTACTTAGTCATAAAATTACTTTGTCATAAAAGTTCATTTTAATGTTGCCATATTTTGCTTTCCGAGACGAAAATGATTGTTTTTTCAAATTAATGAAAAAAACCCCCAAATTAACGTAGCTTTTTTCGATTTTCTAATTCGGAATACACTGGCAGTCAGTACTCCAGATATGTTCTATGTTTCAAAAGCGAACTATCTTTTTTTCTTTTTTTTGTCTTTGCTAAAAGAAAGAATAGAAGCTATGCTTTTATCTGTTTTAATTAAGACGGGTAATACATGAAGGTAACTCGATGACAGCCATATCTCACCTTTGTTGAATCAGTTTCCTCCTTCTCAGCACCTCCGACATTTGTGTTGGGTAATTCATCACTGTTCGAGTCTTGATAGGTATCCATGGTATCTGGGGTAGCTATTTCCATGGAAACAGCATCAATATGGTGGACAGGGGTATTACAGTGTTGAATGTTACTGGTCTGTTGTGATACCCATCTGGATGTATCTGTGTGCGTTATTTGTTCTGGCTTACCAGAGGTGGGAGGGGTTGAAGATTGAGAAAGGTTTCCAGGGCTATTATAGAGCTCAGTTGTGGCATAAACATTGTCGAAAGATTCTAACTGAACATCTTCATTCGTATCCAGACGGGTGGATGAGAAGGGGGATTGCTGTACCGGCTGGGGCGAAGAGGTCAAAGGTGTACGGCTTAAATCTCGGGTCTCCGCCGCATGATCTCCCCGGTGAGCCGTAATACCTTGTCCATCTCCCCCTTGCTTCTCTTGTTTCCTCCGCTGTGGACTGTTACCGATAGGCACCTGCATGTTGGCTCCTAGTACCCTTTCTCTCTCCAGCTGATCAATCATCCCTTCTTTATCCATCTGTCCAGAAGGTATTCTCTTACCTACACCTTGATCACAAAGACCCTGATCTACACCACCATTTCCTATACTTCTATCCATTGTGTCTTCAGTCTCTCCCGTAGTAATGTTAGATTTATCTGGAGTACTACTGACAGCAGGGGAACTGTGTTCACCTTCATTGGGCCCTTCTTGGCCTTGTAACACACGAAAGCCATCTGTATCCACAACTTTATTTTCTGAATCAGCATTTAGAGCATCTGCATTGGTGTTATTTTCGTCAGAAAAAGAGTAAATTGTGTCACTTTTTGCTTCGACCGCATCTGCTTCAGGTTTTGATGAATCATTTAACCTCTCATTTGAACTGTTTGGTCTCGTATCATCAATTTGTTCCCGTGGAGTCTCAGAATCTTTCCCTGGTACGGATAAATTAGCTTCTTGTTCTGCCTTTGCAGGTGAGGTATCTTTTTCTAAATCTGATGACGTAGTTTTATCCTGGACAGGTGTATCATCAAGATTCTTTCCCATGTTTTCAGTCGTTTTGTTTTCAGTTACTTCCGACGTTTTATCAACAGCATTTTTCACATAATTTTGATCAGCTTCCGAATCCACTGCAAACTCTTCACTTTCCAATACTTTATCATTCGAGACTGAGTCATGTTTACCAACAGTATCAGACGCTGGTGTAATATCATGTTTCCGATCAGTGGGAACCTCTACTAATTGATCATGTATGGTTCCCATTGCCTTGGGCTGGTCATTAACATTACCACTCATTTCACGCTTAAATTCATCTAGTTCACTGCTATCAGGTTGCTCTTTTGCAGCCGTTTCCTCTTTTGGTTCATTAGCAAAGTTAATCAGCCCCGAATCACGAACCATTTGCTTTGAAGGCAGCTCTTCCAGTGCTTCTTTTACTTCACTTTCAATTTTACTTTCGTTTTCTTTCTTCTTCACCTTATCTTTATCGGCTTCTATTTCCTTGGTTCTTATTTCAGCATGTGACAGACAATAAGACTCATCGTCCGAGTACTCGACTAGGCCCACAGGAAGTGCAGGCCCAGTTGAGTGTGTCATGAGATCTGGAATACTTTCTGCTGACTCAGCATAAATTGAGTCTTCCCTTTCAAATTGGTCGGCATCTCCTTTGACATATAATCCACGGTAGGGCAAACTTAAGAAATCTGTTGTTTCCTTTTCAGCGGGATATGGTTCTATGCACACAGACAGGTCTAGTTCTGTTGATCCATTATCTGAATTGTCTGTTGTTCTTCGTTCTTGTTCTTCTGTTTCACTTTCTAGTGGAGCCACACTCACGCCAGGATCAAGTTCACTTGCTCCAGAATCAGGTGATTCTCTCTGGTCTTCCTGTCCAGAGGCTCCTATTTGTGACAACCTACTGTCTTCTTCCTCATTTCCTTTGATCTGCTCACCTTCAATTGTGAACATGGGAATGGGCATAGGAAAGCGTGCCAATGCGAAAGGGTATTCCATTGCAAGATTTTCCATCTCCTCATATCTGATAATTGCAGAATCTGTTTCCTTGGGAACATCAGTGACAGTATCACTACTAGATGTGCTTTCTTCGTCTTCTTCCTCATCATTGTCCCGTATTTCTTCCTCCAGCCTTGCTACTTTCTTACTTGGTTCCATGTTTAGATCTTTATCCGACTAATGCAATGGTTTGACACGTTCTTCCTTTGGGCCAGCAAGAACCAAGGAATCCTTCAAATCTCGAAAACTCCTTTCTGCAAGAACCTCGAAAAATATTGTGTTTAATAATCCAGTTTTACGAAGTACTAAATAATTCGTCCAAGATTCTTTTTGCGAGGGCACATGGCTGTCCTGCTGTTGTGCCAGTAACATAGATGTTTACTGTCATAACCCGAGTACTGCTGAGACAAACCAATATAGATCCACGTTTCTGGAATCCCGCAAGGGCGAGGCTGATTATTATCACAACAATACCGTGAGTGTCTCAAGTCTTATGAAAGCTTAGAAGAAGAGACCCTAGGGCCAGCTTCAGCTTAAGTGGTTCATCCTTACCAATATGACTGACTACGCATCTACTTGTTTCTTCCACTATATATATATAAACTGCTTACAACCGATACAAATTCACTACAATATCTACACCACTGAGCTCACAGACAGCCTACATGTTCGGTATGAGCTACAGCTTATTGTACCAAAACTCCCAGATTGTTTTTATTCTTGGTTCAGTACCGGTTCCAGGGAGAGCCCCTTGGGGTGCACTTCCCCACCCTGATAAAACTAGTTTACAAAATGATTTCCTCTGCTGGTACGCCTGGTTCCTTGATATTTTGCAATAAAGTCTGGGATCCGTTACCGCTCAAGACAATGCAGTATTTTTTGCTTTCAATTTGTCCGTTTGAAACAAATTACACTATTGGTGTGATTAATTTAAGAAATGGACAGCATACGAGTACTTTGATGTAAAACATGTTATTACATAATATGTAAAATGGGCGTGGTTTAAATTGATGTTGACAGTTCCTTGATATTTAATGTCAGTACCATTGTTATGTATTACAATAGCAGGTCAACTAATCAGAACCAGATGTGCCCTTAAAATTTCCTTCGCTTCTTAGCCAATTTGCGCTGGAATACTAACTTGGTAAAGCTGGAATGTGGCGGCTTCAACTTTGGAAAAAAAGAGTACACCCAGCTAGATTAGAATCTCGGAATTTGGGGAATCGCTAGTGTACAGGAATCATCTTATCTATTTTGACAGTGCGTCGCATTATTCCTTGATGAGCTGAGCCAGGATCAAAGCAAAGTTTTTATAAAAGTTCGTGATTCAACTGGCCTCACTTCTTTAGGTTTATTTAAACGAACGATTATTGTGGGGTAACTAACAATCAAATGGTTTATACTGTAACTAGGAACCTAAATTAAATTTTTCATGGGTGCTGGCGAACAAATATATAGCTAACAAAACAAAATCTACATAATTACCCCTCAAATGTTTTACAAGTGAAGACAAACAGACAAAACATTTCAGAATGACGATCGATGATCTCGTAAAGTTCTCGTCGACTTGTGAAGATACACAAAATAAATATTTTGTCTAATGGTGGACATATAGTCAATTGTAGGTTTGCGAATAAAAAGCATGCATGCAAGTTTGTACCATTATTTAAACAATAGAATAAACAATGTGACCAGCGGCTGCAGAAAATTGTCCGGGGCAGTTAACGATGACTTGAAAGACTTGTGGCTCGCGCATCATTTTAATTTTGTTAAAATAGTGGATTATTAGGGTTTCCTGTCCCCTGGATCCTCTATTGAAGTTCACACATCCACAGTTCACTGTAAAGCAGTGTAGCTTCAGGAGCGGATCTGGAAGGGAGACAGGGGCTTGGGGTCATGTCTGGGTTCCCTTGAGCTCATACGCATAAATCGCGCGTAAAAAATGCCTTCTGCGTATTCAGATGAATGTTCAAGACATATAGTCTATCCAAAATAACGAAAAAAATTCCCTGCACAAAAGAACCATTAAGCCCCTATCGGCTTTCAAAACAGAGATTAGAATCAACAGGTGAATCAGAGTTCAGCCCGGATCAGGCGAACCACCAGACCCAGAGCTAAAAAACCAGCGATAACCTTCCTACGGGAGACATGGCTTTGACCCGATATTCCTGATTTTACGGGAAAACTGTGAATCATAGGATAAATTTGGATACGACTGTCAGAATTGCAATCTTTCAACAAAATACCGTTTCTTTTTTATACAGCTTCAGGTACATAAACGCACAGTCAGATAGACAGACAGACAGACACACAGAAAATGAAACACTTGCTTCATTGAACTACCAGAGAGAGTATATACATACACGCTTCCTAATACACACCCGTTTTAAACCGCACAGCTACCAAAAACCTGATGCTTTGTGTTGTCTATGATATTGCTGTAATTGCAATATGTTATGTGGTGATTAGGTGGTGATATAAACTACACGAATGAAATTCAAAAATCGAAGCAAAACATGGTGGTCTAGAGACAATAGGAATTAACTAAAATGATCGGCATCAAAAATATACATTTGCTATCAGCATTCAGAATTATCCGTATCTTTTCCTAAAAATTATAAAAAAAAAGTGTGTAGCTTTTGTTAGCTTTCGTCGCATATGAGCTTTTCTCCATTGTTATTGGTGAAGTCAAGCAGTGCACTTTTTTGTCACACAAAATTTTCCTCATGCAAGAGCGGTGTTGTCAGTGTGTTGTCATTTGCATATATGGGTATGTATTCAAGACGCATACAGATACCACAATATTCCTGTGTGAAGGCCACAGTACTCAAAATAGTTATCCGCCCAGATCAATTAGACATTGTGTTGTTGTGCAGCGGAAAAGAACGTACAAGGGACGAAAGCAAACATGTCAAAGAGAAACAAGGATTCGCTCCAATTTATTTGCAATCTTTAACGTGACTCACGTGTAGTAAAATTAGGCAATAATAAAACATTACCAAAAAACTTGAGTAATCAAACAAGTTGTCTGTATATATAATTCACTTACCTTATGCAAGCACATGAATGAAGACGAATGGACCGATCCTGGTTGTGCGGTTGCACTGTTACACAAACCCATTTTTCTGTCTTAAATGTTGTTTACCCGAAAGTTTGCATCAATTGAATCGCGTGGCTTTTCTACTAAACTACGTTGAGTGGTCTCTGCACAATTCTTCATCCACTTTTAACCTTAAGAAATTTTAAAATGCAGGAAATGTTTTGTAAAATAAAAAGGTTTACAGATGAACGTGTCACATCAACATCCTGCCTTTTTCATTTCAGCCTGCCAAGTTCCTTCGTATTTGTAACCTACGCGCAATTCTTGGTATGTTTTCTGATCTTAAAACTATGTTGTATTCCATTTGAGAAATGATGTTAAACTAAACGTCATGGAGATATGTTACCAGGATCACCAAGGTGCAAAACAAGGTACAGTACACAACATACAGTCAAGTCCGACAAATAATGCACAGAATTGTAAATGCACCTCACCAGCAACTGCACGGTAATCAGCTTCGAATCTAACTTTTGAACCAATTGATCTCCTAGTGCTTCAGTATTTGAAATTAACTTAAATCAAAGTTCATGACGAAATGCCGATTTAAATTAAAAACAAACTTTGCCATAATACATATTTACACATCTATGACGAACAATGGTGTAATGTTTTGCATGTATTGTACTGTATTTATTGTATAATTTAGATGATTTATGTCATCATTCCATACACAAAAAGGTTTTATTAGACTTGTTACATTGACGATCTGGACAGTTTGTTTGTATTTCGTGACGCAAATTTCTGATGCATGTAAATCATTTTCTTGCATGTATGCAGATGATAGCATAACCAATAAACGAAGTTTCTGGTTCTTAATGCAATGAGACAAGCCTAATTTGAAATATAATGTCTAGTGCATTCGTACATGGTAATTTGCATTGTACGAAAGCAGTGAATTTACCTGACCAGACTGTTGTGATCCTGACCTAGTCTACCTGTTCTGATACAGCAGTAACAGTGCCCTGTATCAGATAAACAATCACAGATTCATATACATGTCAGACCTCCGTTTGACCTAAACAGCAAACCTCCTACAGAACTGCTGTATCGGTTCTTATCATTCAACATTGCCTTGGATATCAAATGCGTGGTACCGTAATAATAACACGAAGAAACAGATAGACAATGTAGAACAATATGGGAAAATCAAGATACCAGACAGGGGCGGATCCAGGATTTCCCGTTGGGGGGGGGGGCGCCCGGCCCGTTGGGGGGGCGCCAACCCTATTTTCGCCCAAAATTTAGCGAAAAGTGCATGAAAACGAATAAAATTTGGGCCGTTGGGGGGCCGCGCGCTGGCGGCGCCCCCCTAGATCCGCTAATGCAGTACATGAGAAGTTTCAATAAAGATGCTTTTACGCAATGAGAAGGGAACCATAAATGTGGTTTACCCTGCAGGTATCGTCCTGACAGCCTGCCTGCCCATATACACGGACACTTTACAGCTGATAGGTGTGGCCTGTGTGGACATGTTGATAAGGGATCTGATAGGAGATCTCACTGCCTTCCAGAACCTAGACGTCGGCTACACCTTTATGCTCGATTTCGCAGGTAAAATGATTAAAGCCAAAGTAACCTCAATGTTCTAAATCTCTATCCCATTGCTAGGGACAACAGCTCTTGCCATTATATCCTGCTTGTAAGACAGCTTCCAGGCAGAGGGCCATACTAGACCACAATGTACAGGGCGCCTTATTGCTACTGAGGCACGTGTCTGACACTTCTAGAAAATACTAATTTGGAAACTAGAGAACTTAAGAGAGTTCCATTCTGTGCTTTTGACACAAAAATAGATCGTGTAAGACGGTTTTAAGCAGGTTTTAATAATGCTATCTTAGACAAAACCTTTCTAACAATTCTTCATCATGAATATTATTTTAAAAGGCATAACTTCACATGTAGAATATTTTTATTCTCTGCTCTAGGTCGGTACGTGTACCACCCGCTATTGCCGCTATCTGTGGACAAGAACGACAAGGTTTACGCTGAATTCTCCATGTTAGAGCGAGCGCCGACGGCACAGCATGTACGGGAGAGCATGACCAGGTACAGTGTTCGCCATCCGCATGCCAAAAATTCTAAATAGATCCGGGATATAATTATTTCAGATGCATCAGGAATAATATTCCAAAAGTAAGATTGTGTTAATTAATCATGGCCTTAAATTCCACCAACAGAAGCGTGAATTGGCTATTTTACAGCTTCAACCGTCGGGACTCAGAAGGGAGTGCATTGGGCTTTAGTTACGCCTCACTGAGCAGCTCACCATTGCGTTGGGAGTTCAACTCCTGACTAATGCATGTGAGGAAAGGTTTCAGCCAGCCATGCTAATCTAGTTTGGAGGTGTCGCACTCAGAGGTGACTCAATACAACCATGGCTTTAGGCCCATAGGCAGAGCTACCCAAAGCCCAAAACGGAGGCATCAGTGGGTCAACAAATGGTTGCGCACTGCTCCCAGATTAAGGACTGCGACGGTTGCTACCAGAATTTTAAAAAGTAAACTTAAACCGTATTTTAAATTCATTTCACAGAGGAGGCACGGGGTCCGCTAACGTGACGACAGAATACGTGATTCCTCGGGGTACCACCCAGGCGGCAGGGGCGGACCACAGACAGATGAACCTGCGCTACTACTGGGCGCCAGTGAGTCGTGAATTAGTTTTTACTTCAAGAACTACAGGGAAACTTTAGCACCAGACTAGTGTCCTAGACTAAGCTTCATACATTACATTGGTTTGATCCTATTACAGACCAGACATGGATTTTCCCATCTAAATCAAAACTAATGAATTGAATTAAATGTTTTGTTTTTGTCAAATTAGTTGACAGTGCTGAATTTATATGATAGAAAAACCGACTGAAATGCCCAAATCTCAGCACATAGAAAGAATTTTGCAATGAAATATAGTTTAACTGTACCCTGAATAGTCCCAGATCCAGTTAATGTCTTTCTATTCCAAAATTCCTAATAAAATCCATGAAACAGACATGAAAATGGCTGATGTAAACACAATGGAAAAATTTAAAAGACATTAACTGGATGTGGGAATATTTCTCTACCAGATAAACTATATTTCATTGCAAAATTCCTTCTATGTGCTGAGATTTGGGCATTTCAAAGTGATAAAATATGCCCAAAAACTTTAACATTGTTGTCAATGGAGAACGTAACAATTCCTTCACAAAGTGCACACCAATCCTTCACAACATTCACATAGTTCGCCGGGCCTGTAAAACGCAACTTAAATAACATACGTTTGCCGTACAGATCCCGGGTACGAGTTTCTCGGTGTGCGTGGTATTGAACCAGACAGAGCGGTACACGGAGCTGGCTGAGCCGGCCCGCTACCCGACCAGGGTCATCTACCACCGCACCAACCTCACCAGCGATCCGCCACCGAAGTGCAACTACTTCCAGAGGGTCGTCTTCCGAGGTATGTCATAAAAAAACTCTTTATTCAAGTCGGAAACCTCATGAGTTATACAATATGGTGCTGCCATGGGTCTAGGTTTCCATTTTCCTTACCCAGGCTGATTTGGTTAAAATCGGTTTGACTCTGTTAACCGGTCAACCAAGACATCTCTACTGTGAAACTATTCATGGAAATAATGGAATGGTTGTCATGGTTATCACCAAACAATTCAGACGGCTAAACGGTCTTCATTTTGTGTCTATGCAAAATGCTGGATGCCCCTTGTACGTATGTTCCATCTAATTAAAATTTTCGGCATTTTTAAACATCAATTTAGTGTATGCTGTGTCTTCATCTACTGTAATTAAATGAATTTTTACCCCTTTTCTGCGTAAACAGAAAATGATCCCAATTTAGCCAGCTGCAGTGAAAGTTTAAGAAGCGAATTTAAATGCCATTCATCTGCCATTGTTTCTTAGGCAAAACTTCGAAATAAATTCGTGTTAGAAACAGTGGAAAATATTGAACAAATCAGAGTAATTGTTTAATCATTTTATCTCAGTTTTTGTTTCTTAGACAATTTATGAATGGCACGTTTTAGACCTGTGTCAGTAAAATTGGGCTGTTATCGTAATTATCATTGCTTTCGTAAAATCCGTAAAAACTTACACTTGGGACTGATGTGTCGGTCAAAAAATTGCCTTTGAAGTTAAATAACGTTTTGTAGTTAATGTTATCATCCTTATTGTTCGAGTATTTCCAACTATTTACCTTAATTTAATATTTGAAATCAATTTTATTATACATGTGCTGCCATCTCTGAAATAAAAGTTCACTTCATAATAATTTCATAACGGCCCAAATCAAAGTTCCGGGCAACTTACTAATGAAGTTTCACACAATGCAAAAACCTCCCAGCCAATCTAGGTTTTTCTTAATTCGGACCTAGTATGATTTTGTCTTATTTGTCTAATCTGTCTAATTAGATATGATGAAAATGTACCAAAATATACCAATTTTGGATATGACATTGTGTCCAGTGCATGTAAATTGAACCATTTCAGGTAAAACTACCATATCATACTGGTTTAATGTACTTAATCTATGTAACATTGCCAAAACTAGCACATTTTAATTCTGTCTAATTAGACAGATTAGACAAATTAGACAAAATAAGGTTAGGTACGAATTAAGAAAAACCCCTAATGTAATTCTTCAAACTGCAATTGTTTTCTTATCTCACTTTAATGTTGTTCAATTTATAGGATCAAAAAAGTGAACCGAAAATTGTTTACTAGTGATTACACAAAAATAAATAAAGGGAGTGTATTCCGGAGTGGAATATACAATTTCTTGACTCAAAATTTTGTGACATTTTGTTGGTCTTTACTTCACATCCAGATAATGCAACTGTTGTGCTGAACGTCAAGGCGTTTAAGAAACCCGGATCTTACTACAACCTGGACAACCTGGATGCCAAAAGAGTGAGGGACATTGAAAAGTTCTTTGAGGTGGGAAGTCCCAACTATATGGACATTAAGGTAAATTAAGTATTTTACGAAATTATTTGAAGGTTGAATAATTTTAACGTGTGAAATAAGAGTTCCAAGCTGTGCTTTGTATGGTCTTTCAGCTGCCGAGTGTTTGGCTTCTCTAACCACTGCCATCTTGCAAATAAGCTGAAATAGGATATTTCTTGTGTAGTAGGGCATCAGCTTCAAGCTTTACATTTACTCAATCTCTTCCACCAGGAGGGAGTGCGGAACACGGTGGGTGTGTTTTACGACAAGGTTCAGGAGATCTGGTCTCGGCGAGGCGGGAGTCGGGAATACACGATGCTACGTTACGTTGGGACCCGGGACGGGGTGTTCATTAACATGCCCGGCGACAGACACCCGCGATACTACGACCACACCATCCGAAGTTGGTGAGTAATAGAAAACTGAGGCTACAAAAATTCAGGTATCTGGCCACCTGTTTCTGTAATTATCAGAATTTAAAGAAAGAAGCAACAAATAAAGTAAAAGCAAAAGGTGTAAAATACCAATTGATTGCATATTTCTGAACAATGAAATGCCCCTCTTCCCCAATAGACAAGCATCCAATAGAGAACAACCCATATATTTGTTTGTTGAAGGTGCGCAGTCTAAATATCTGTCACAAATCGAGAATCCCCATTGATGGCCTATGGAGCATGCATAGAGAGCGGCATCTTCTAATGCGAAATCCCCATAGAGTGACAAATATATTGGGTGTTTTGTAACGAAATAAATATCAAGTCTTAGCTGATACAGATGCTATTTTTCTTCAGGTACCTGAAGGCGATGAACTCCAGACGTTACGCTCTAGTAGGACCGTACAAAGACGCGTCCAGCGGTCTCATGATCGCTACCATCGGCAAAACACTAACAGGAACCAGGTAACTGCATGTTTACTGACGGCATGTTGCTGCAGTCGGCAATTAGCTTTGTTAACCTTTTATTCAGTGTATAACTGCTGTTGTTGTACATACTCTGGGGTAAAATCACTGGAACATGCGCACTGGAATTTCCTCTCAGAGTGAATTTTCCATGCAGCCAGCATGGTCACACAAGGTCTATCGGTAACCTCACTGAAAACATACAAGTATCTTTTCACCCTGTATGTAGGACGATCTTCAAAAGAGATCAATTCGAGAACCCTATTCACAAAGCAATCTTCATCTGAACAACTACTCGAAGCGAAAGAAAAGGGTGCTAAATAAATGCGGATTTCAATGAATGTTCTCCTTGTAGGGATCAGATACTTGGAGTGGCTGCCTTGGACATCTCCCTGACTCATCTGTATTACCACCTCACGGAGGCGTACCGGCAGTGCAACACAAAACAATATATGTACGTTTACCTAGGTATAATTTGACCACGCGGTAAGATTTTTACCCCAAAACCCAAGCTCTACGGTTCAAGATTGATTTCTTTTTCTCATGAAACACCTGCCCTTAATGGACTTTTTGGCTCATTTTGCATATATGCCAAAGAGCCTACAGAATCATGATTTTTCCATCGTCCTTTGTCGTCGTTGTTGTTGTCATCGTCATCGTCGACATCTGTGCACACTCACCCTGAGCACACTATTGATCATAGAGACTTCATATCTTACACACAGATGCACCTATTCCCCCCATGAATGCCCAGCAAATATTATATACTATCGCTGTGACCAT
>JBCAUI010519800.1:0-11971 GCA_038406195.1 Haplosyllis anthogorgicola | reverse complement strand
TCTTTATTGTTCCATTGTGAGCACTGATCTGTGACCCTAGGTGCTTGAACTAGGAATCAGGGCACCAAAACAAATTATCCTGACATCTGCTTGGAATTCTGTCAACTAATCACTCCTGGTTAATATATTGTAAATAGAAGCCGTATCAATATGTGCCATCTATTAATTGTTTCAACCTAATCAAATCAATCAGAAATTGTCTCCATCTGCATTATATATCCTTACACATGTACATGCTGTGTATGGAGACCCTTAAAGAGCACACTGTACTTTTCGCGTGAACAGAAAATGATCATAATTTAGCCAGCTGTGGTAAGAATTTTTCCAAGTCTAAAGGGAACGACTATGTGTCTAGGAAAATATTACAAGGAAAACATCTCTACATTTTTCATATTTGTAGGGGAACAATGGAGGTCTTATTTCGTGTTCACAAACATCAATGCACGCTAGTGTGCCCATTTTTGGCAGAAAGCCCGTAATGATTTTCATTAACTCGAGATAAAGAGATAAACGGGAAACAAAGTGCACGTATTTTGACACGTTTTGTCAGAAATATGTTAGGAAAACACCGACATTATTAGATTTACAAAAATAATTATTTGAGAAGATCCTTTCATTGTATATCTATTTGAAAAGGAACTATATCGAATACACTTGTCAATAGAAACAATGTAAGACTTTGAGATCTTTGATAAGCAGTAACATCCAAAGTGAAAGTGTATTTCTTTTGTGTGAGGCGAAAGGTTACTTTACACATCTGTAAAACACAAGCCCTGTTTTCTTACGTTGTTGTGGAAGTGAACAGAATATTTTACCACTTTTACCTTCGTATTTTGTCTTTGATATCTTCTATTTGTAGATTTGTCTTACTTACCGCATTTATTATTTTCGGATTGATTGGTAACACGTTGTCTATATTAATACTAAGAAGGCCTGCGTTTTCACATTCTTCAACTATTCCATTTCTTATATTCTTAGCAGTTTTTGACAATATTGAAGTTGTAACAGGTAAGTCATGCGTCAATATCAAAAACCGAGATAAGCAACCAATCTTTCAGTGTTTCAGTTAAAACTACAAACACGGAATTCATGTCAGAAGTTTAACAATAGCGCATCAAAAGCACAGTGTGAAATTCTTTCGTTTTCTCCTTTGTTCTCTTCGTTTCCAAAATGATCATCTCCTGAAATTATGATCATTTTCTGTTTACACGAAAAGCACAGTGTGCTCTTTAAGGGTCTCCATACAAAGCATGTACATGTGTTAGGGTATATAAGGCAGATGGAGACCAGTAAGCAGAAATCGTATCATTTTGGAAACGAAGAGAACAAAGGAGAGAACGATTTCACGCTGTGCTTTTGATGTCTAATTGAATTGATTAGGTTGAAACAAAATAGGTGGCATAGACATACATCAAAGCCCGAGGCGTTAGTAAGAGAAAAAATGAAGACCATCTCAGCCTTTGCACGATTTCTGTGTACTGCATTGGACTCACATTAGACTATATTTACCACCCAATAAAACTGCCAATGACTTTTGTAGGCTGTATTTCAACACTTAATACCAGATCATGAAATTATCTTTCAAAAACCATCAAAAGTTTAAGGACCGGTAAAAACTGAATTTCATGCTGAGCTGATAGAGGTTTTTCCAAAAGATTTCATGTGCCTAAGAAAATCAGACAAATCAAAGAAAATCAAACAGATCGTATTTTACAAAGGAAAAGCTGTTAAATCGTTATTTCTTTGCCTCTTACAAACAACGTCAATACAGAAAAGGAGGTGCTATCTCAAAATATTAACCTTTTTCAGAATTCAGTGATTTGTTTTATAAATGAATATTCACCCTTTCTTAGTTAAACTATATGGATAAAGAGTTTAGCATTACACAACTTTTACTTTTTATTTAGCTTGCACTTAATGTCAGGCAAATGTGTACTTATTAAACTTAAATTAATCGATTTAATATGGTGACTGTATTAAAGTTTTACCAATGGCAAGAGAGGAAAAGCTCAAAGTAGCACAATTAAAATTCAATGAAATTGTTATTGGAATTTAACACGCTTTTGCAAAAAGTGATTTCTTTGAGTTCGTTATATGCTACTCGCTGGATTCTGAACAGTTTTTATGGAAGCATAAAAAGCCAAATCAAATTAACTTTATAAACTTAACATTTGTAAGATAAAGTGGGTTTGCTCATTATTAACATATATTGAAGCAAAAAGATGTCTCTTGAAAATAACTTCTTTAGTTGTACGGATAATAACTTCAAGTGAGCACAATTTTAAAGGTTACATCCTAAACATGGCCGACAATTATTAGCCCACACCTTAAAGGCGGAGTAAAACATCATGTATAATCTGTGATTCAGAATTAAAAATGTAATAATGAACTGACTTTCTAATTTATATCATTGAAAGAAAAACCAAAAGGCAATCTCTTCGGCGCAGTGTTAATGTTTTATTCTTTTTATAATTGTTACATCAGTGCGCAAAAATTTTATCAGAACTGTAACGCGGTACAGGAGCTCCCTAAAATAAAAATTGTGTATTTATTTTCACAATTGATACGATTTCTGTGTAATGTACATACACAAAGATTCTATGCAAACTTTGTATTGTAATAAAGTCTGATACTCTTCACTTTTTAAATAGGTCCGTTATTCGATTGGGTGGAAGATTCTTATGCTTTCGGCTATTATTTGCAGGGTGTGTCACCTGTAATGTGTAAAATGAGAAATTATCTATTGTACACTGGTAAATACGCCTTGATACTTCGTGTAAATATATTCTTGTTCGTACAACTGGGGACGGATTCAGATTTAAATTTAAAATTTAAGAAAATGAATAATATGTTTCGCCGCCATTTGATTATATAATTGTGAAAATATTTTGTAGCATCGGACACCAGCGCTTGGTTGATTGTTGCTGTTACCCTTGAACGATTAGGCGTCGTAACTTTGCCACATAAAGCCAAAGTCCTTTTCACCCGAAAAAGAAGTTACATTGTCATAGCTATAATTCCGATCTTCTTCTTTATATTTAACACCCGTATCCTTATGACATTCGGTATCATCAAAATTGTTTTGAATAATATTAGGGCTGTTGATGATTCTGTAGAGGAAAATTTAAATAATCAGACATCCACAATTTTAGAAAGTACACAAGCAACATCAACATCAAACATATTTTCGGAAGGTAAGCAGCTAATAATAAATGTCTGCAGCCCTGACAAAAACCAGTATCTTTTCCCAACTACTGTTTGGATGTGGTTTGATGTGGCTTGGTATAACTGGGTGCCGTTCTTAGTTATTTTACTCTGTAACATTGGTATAATATTCATCGTAACGAGGGCTAGTTCTGCTCGAAAACGGATGGCAACTCAAGGTCAGTCTGTGTGTGTGTGTGTGTGTGTGTGTGTGTGTGTGTGTAATACATTCAGATAACCTTGCGTATGGTTATAAATCCCTTTGCTTATTTCAATTGTGAACCTGATTTTTTGTAGCTGGTACTGTAACAGTAACGACGGATAACAAGGATTTACGTATGACACTAACGCTATTATTTATGTCCTTCTTCTTCATTGTGACAACTACAACTACGGGAACTTATCACATTAGTAAGTTTTTTGTTTACGATGCGGCACTTCAATATTCCCATACGAACAGCTCAATGTCAAAAATGGAAGTTCAACTAAAGAAGTTTTTTTCAACATGCTATTTAGCTTACCTTATCAAGTTATACCTGATTCCGATTCTATCGTGCTTCTGGACCAATTGCTTTAATTAAATATAATGCATTCTTTACCTGATTTGTATTGTAAATACATTAATAATCATAACCTGGACTTCATTTTACCACATCGGGAAAGCTGTATTAAAAGTTAATGGCCACAATAGAAGTTTAATTTGGGTGCATTGCAAGGAGGCATAATATTTAGAACTTGTCATACCAGAGATGACAACACAATACAAGTCAACACAGTGCAATAAATTTTGGGCAAAAACATTTAATACGATGTTCCCGAGCTGGTGTGTGAAATTATGATCTTGAGCTTAACTATTCGTATGAACTGTACAATTTCAGTTGGAAATGTAATGAAAACTGATCCAGCCGATTTCTACTCACAGAATAATGCTGTGTGGGCCATGCTCATCCTTGGTCCAACGTTAAATCACAGTTGTAACTTTATTGTGTATGTCATGTCGAACAAAGCCTTCAGAGACGAATTGATATCAATGGGAAGTAACTTTTGTAAAAAATAACTTTACAATATCGCTTATGAATGCTTGTTGTGCTGTCAAAACATGACAGATGAATAAAATAGTTATGCTTAAAGGAAATTTGTAACACCACAATGAGAAACAATGAAAAAAACCCCACCATAACGACTAAATTAAGAATACACGGTTGGTGGTCGAACGGAAAGGAGTTAAATTTCAGTAGGAATTTCTTACTTTGAGTTTTGGAATGTCGGAAAAGTAAAGAATTTCATGCTGAGTTATTGACGCGCATAAATAACACAGCACGAAATTCTTTGTTGCCTACTTGATTTTATGAATTATTATTGCGTTCAGCAAATACACAAGTCAATTGAGTGAATTATGTATGTATGTCTAAGTCTTTTGCGCAATTGATTACAGTTGGAAGGACGGCAAAGTTATCACATTCATATTTTTCTTTAACCTTTAACTGTTCATTTTATTGAGATCTAGATCAATGCAGTTCAAAAAATTCAAAATCGTAAATTAGGTGATCAACAAACATTTCACGATCAGACTAGTGTCACTGTTCCTTGAGACTATGTTTATTTCGGGGAACAAATGCCAAATCACATTGTAATTTCATTCATCCCACAATCTAGGGTTTTTCTAATTCTTTCCCCTGCTAAAATAGGCAGATTAGGCAGATTTGGCTGGGAATTATTGTCAGTAAAATAATCAATCGAGGTTTTTCCTAATTCATTTCACTGCCTATAGGCAGTGAAATGAATTAGGTAATGTGGTATTATGTTCTGATTTCAGTTAATTGACAATAAAAAGTCAAATGTCGAAAAATAGAATAATAAACTGTTATAATGTATGTTGTCCTATTGTTTTCTAACTGCAATTAATGAGTTAATTTTAAATTTAAATAAGTCTAAATACAAATATTTGCACATTTACTGCTTTTTAGCATTTTATAATTTTTCTTTTATTCTATTTTTCAACATTTGACATTTGATTGTCAATTATCTAAAAGTCGGTATATAACACTGCACTGCTTACTTCATTTCACTGTCTAATTAGGCAGTGAAATGAATTAGGAAAAACCTCGAATAGTAGTCCATGACTAATTTCAGGTTCAGTACTGAATGCAGAGGGTGAAATTCCTTTCATTTTCAGACAATAGCGCGTGAAGTTCTTTCGTTATCTTCTTTGTTCTCTCCGTTTACAAAATGATAGGAATTTCACGAGCTGTAGTCTTTTCAAGTAACTATTTTCAGTCATGTGCCAAAACTCGCCTAATTTTCCTGCCAAATCTGCTTATCTGCCTGCACCGGCAAAAGAGTTAGGGAAAACTCCAAATGGATTGAGAAATCTCCTCTGTAAATAAATCGTACCACCTACTGCTTACCTACTTACATACTTATTTACATGCTGCTCAAACTAAAAATGCAGAGGTTTCCTGTCACCTCCAATGTAGTTTTGGAAAATGGAGTCACAGAGTTCTGAAATTTAGTGTGTATCTCCACTAATATTCATGCTATTGCTTATCTAACCATTGGCGGATCCAGGATTTCTCGTACGGGAGGCGCCCGGCCCGGGGGGGGGGCAACCCAATTTTCACCTATTTTCGCCCAAAAATTGGGGAAAACTGCACGAAAATGAAGAAAATTTTGGCTGTGGGGAGGGGGGAGGCGTGCCTCCTGTGCCCCCTAAATCTGCCAATGCTAATGCTTTATGGACCCAATTTTACAATTGGGTCCATCTAGTAAGATTAAAAGGTGAGTGGCAATGCTAATTTGGTGACCATTAGCGGGGACGTAGCAGCAGTCAAAGCTGGCCAAAGGTGAAGGGAACCAGCATTAGGGCCACCAGCTTCACATAATCAACTAACAGTCGGCAATAAATGTTTATTTCAACGTTTTCTTTTTTCAGTTTCTGCCCCTTTTCAATACATTTATTCATATTAATTGCGACCAATATGCTTTTTTTGATAGGCCGTAATTTTCACAGAGGGAGGGTGAAATTCCTATCATTACATGTTAGCAGTAATTTAATAGCAGTAATTTAAAAGGTGTTGTCCATTGGTACTAAGGATATAAAGTGTTGTCAGTTACTGTATGCATTGAATATTATAAGCTGTATAAAAATGGTTAGGTTAATTGCTAAAAAGTACTAAAATAGTTTGGTGATAAATATAAAACTCATTTACAAATCCAGTAAACAAATGTATTCTAAAATAAAACTTGTAGGAAAAATATGTCCCTCTCACTTTTGTAAAACTTACATAAAGTAGCGGCGAATCATCATCTAGTGTTGCGGTCACTTTTCCCATCGCAATAACCAGGTCACGATGTAGAGCATGGGAAATAACAGATGCGTGGCAACCTATTTTGTGTTTATTGAACGGTCATTTCAGGCGAAAATCACAAACGGAGGTTACTGTTAATTAGTATATATAAGGTACTTCATTTTGTGTTTTGTAGGTAATATATAACCAGAAAGTTAACTAAGTTAAATATGTCTTTATTCTTGGTAAAAAGGTGTTGTCCATTGGTATTTATGATATAAAGTATTATCAGTTACTGTTTGCTGTGATAGGTATGGATCTATCTGCATTTACCTCGAGGTACTGTCACTACAGAACACTTCATACTCTTAAAATGACTAGAATGGGTAAAGAAAAGACAAAGGTTATTTTCTACAGCTTTCATTAAATTCTACAGAGTTGACAATGCACAGGATATTTACGTACGGCACACTGAAGATTGGGCAGCCAAATCATTATATTCTTGCAGGTGAAAAGGTACTTATGTGTTCATGTATAATACATTTGATGTATTAGTAAAGACACTTTTTTGCATGCTGTATTGTGCTAATATTTTGATGGATAGCGACATTTCCACCCTCCAGTTTGTCAAGTTTAAGAGAAATTAATTCGGAATTTTATATGCTTTTTAGGCAATTGGGGTGGCAGAGTTTATTGGGAAAGCCTGTACAGTTGACAGGTGGCCCCTGGTTACAGCTGGAAGATGGAATTCACCGTATGTCCTTGACTGTAAGGGCACAGGAAAGGCAAGTGATGCCGAATACTTGTTATCAAATTTCTGTGAATTTCTAGTGTTCTTTCCTTTGGTACTGCCGGTAACTCGACTCTAAGGTTGGGTGGCAGGCAAACTAGATATAGGACACTCCAATAGTTTTCTCCGTTTTTGGCAGGCGAATGGATACTACAAAAGCAGATTAACTAATGCTAGTTTCATAAGCACTTACTGACTTCAGTGATAGATCTCGAAATAATAGTTTTTAAGTAACTGATATTGTCTATTTTTCAAATATAAATTTAGGTTAATTAGACTAATCCGCCTAATTAGGCAAGAAGTTAAGCTAATTAGGTTAATTAGCTTAATTAGATGAGCAAGGATTAATTAAAAAACTCCATTACATTACAGCAAGTCAAAGGAGAGGTTTATGACGTGGATGATGATATGTTGCAAGAACTGGATCGTCTGGAAAATCATCCAGATTATTACATCCGGAACAAGGTTCAAATCCAGTTTCTTACAGACAATAAAGGCAACGACACGAGTTCAGAGCGAAAACAAGAAACAGTTGATATGTACTTCCTGCACGGTTTCAAGCAAGAACTTCTTCAACTTGAGTTTAGGGAGGAATATGAAATTAATTTGGACAAGTACACTCCACCAAAGGATCGTCCAAAACAGGATGATCCTAAAGCACATTGGTGGGATGTGAAGATCAAATCTTAAAACAGTTAAACGTAGAATGTAACCACCTAACTAATGTGCAGACCGCATAACGGTATTCAGTTTTCACCTAACAATGCATTTTCTGTAAAATATTTTCATAATAGAGTGTAATACAGGTAGGTAATGCAAACTAAAATTGTGTCAAATTAATCTCAAAACAGAACTGAAAGTTTAACATTATGTTAGTGTAGCCCACAGATGTCAATAACTGATGTGCCTTTCTACCAAATGCTGTAATTTTGATTTGTGGTGTTAAATAGGAGTAACAAAGCAACTTAGTTTGAGCAATATGAATTGCTGGTAGATACTTTCGCAAAAATAATTCCACATATAACAGCATGTTTTTGAAGATTTATTGATCGTTTGTTGTTTGGTGAATTACCCAGGGTTACAATAATACAGGCATAATTGCGTTGTATTTAAGACTTAAAAGTAAGGTCCTTGTAAGATATATGGACAAAATGAAATAAAATTAAAGATGAACTTATTGAAGATCACAGTTATTTGCAATGTTACAGCTTTGCATGGATTAGCAGAGAATTCTACTGTCGCAAACAGCTCGTGAAATTCCTATCAATTTGGAAGCGTACAGAACAAAAGAATTCCATGCTGTGTTTTTGATGAGCTATTGCTATTTCATCCTCTGATGAAATCAAATTCTAGAGCTGAAAATGAATAGCACTGCTGACAAGTTGCGATGGAAAACGCAATCAGTTTTATCGAAACTTCTTGCCATCAGTGTACTCACTTACACGTGTTTTACACACCAATCTAACGACCGTTACAAAAATAATTAGCAAGAGGAGGGGCACAGCAATAAGAAAAGCCATTACATCCAGAGACCAATATTGGAATGAATTCAGTTCGAAGGGAGCCTCTGCTACAAGATAGTAGGCTCCCTTATGTCTAATAAGATGTTGGATGTATCTTCAGCATTGACAGCTGCTCTGCGCTTCCCACTGCTAGTACTCATCTTTACAAATCTGAGAAGGGAATGTTGGTCCTACTTTGCCTGTGAGGGCATTCTGGGCTGCTTCTTCTCCTTTGAGAGCATGCTGTGATTGCCCAACTTTTTGATGTTTCCACCGTGGCTGCCCACCTTGGTACTGGTGCAGGTGGAGAACAGTTCTGGAGTGTCATGGGTATCACTTCTGATAGTGGCACTAGGAGGATCAGACTTCTGCAGTGTCAACTGATGAACAGTGGATAGAGATGTAGTGAGAACCATGGCCACACTGGTTGTTGCCATGTCCAAAGTCAGCATCTGATCTAAGTGTAGTGTAGGCATGTTGGGGATGACCTGTACTGCTGGGTGCACACTGTAGGTCAGCAGAGGACACAGGAATTCTCCCCAAACCTTATAAACATTGAGAGATGGGATAAGAGTTGCATTCAGCGGCGGCAATGGCTGTGGAGCAAAGACCACCCCTATTGCATGCAGGCCTGGGCCATACTGCCCAAATCAGATCAGGTGCCAGCCTGTGACAGCTGTCACATGGCATCACGATACACCCTAGTGTACTCACCCCCTAGCTTCTGCAGTTTTGTGGGGTGTTTTTCCCACAGCTCCTTCATTTCCTTGTGCTGATCAACTGCCTTGGCCACACATGCTTCATATAGCATGTCACCAATATGCAGCCCACTGTTCTCACCCTGTACCATGTGTATGGCACAGATCTCCTTCCACACCTTCTGTAGCATCTTCTCAAAGTTGGTGTTCACAGAGAAATTGTGGGTTGCATCTTCGATATGCAGCAGAAATAGCCTGCATTTGTACTCAAGTCCAGTGATATGAAGTGGGCTAGGACATTTGCCTCCAGTCTGGTGACTTTCTTGTGGTACATCCAGGAAGCTGCATCTACTGGTTTGCCACCATCTGTGGGGTAGCCATGGATTCCTCCCAGGCTGTAACCCCTACACATTCCATAGCTGTAAGGCAAACCACCTCAGGCATTTGATGGGGATGATGTGCTCATAGGAGGTGGATGCATCCAACCCCACATCAATTAAAGAACAGCTGACTGTCTTTTCTGAGCTGATCAAGCTGGGATGTGGATGACAAGACTTTCACATGTATGGGCCAATCCAGCTCTAGGCATGCCGGCTTAACATTGCTGCAATTGGGTATCTGCTTCCCATAATCATGAGACATGTAGGGTAGTATTGCCTGGTCATCACGTATGAGGAGGAACCTATGGATGTTAAGATCCTTCATCCTCCCTAAAGCTGGAGAGAGGGTGAGCACACTGGTTGGGTCAACAAAGTATGTGTACAGTGCCATGGGTGCACTGTTCATGAAGTTGCACAGCCAGGGGCCTGCCAGCATCTCCTTGTCCACATGGATGAAGCATTCAACTTCTGCTCCCAGTTTGCTGGTGCCCTCATTGAGCATGGTCATAGTGAGTGTTAGAGTGACCATTTCCTGTGCCTTGTGCATGAAAAGGTGGCAGAAGCAGAACACACATGCCCCACCTGGCCAAAGTTCTGGGTCGGGTCATGTGGTGGTCATGAACATAGCTGCCTGTGGTGTAGGTGTCCACCCTTCTCGGGGATCTTTGTTAGATAGTGATGCCCAAAAAGTCCAGAGGCACACATTTGGTGAATCATGGGCCACAACTGCACCTCCAGTCAGATCATGGGCATGTTGCATAAGGTATCCACAGTGCACCAGTAATGAATTAGGTCTTTGGTTAGGCAATCTGGATGTCCTTGAAAGTAGTCCTCAGTATGTCTTTGAGCATTGTCCTGCTTGTCTGGGTTCCACCTGCCCTTGTCACAGTTCAGGGCAGCAATATGTGCCCCTTCTCCCACACCATTTGGCTGTGCACTCGCATCCTTCTGCTGAGAAGTGCTTGCAGTCCTATGGTGTGGCAACTTCCCATCTTTGTCTTCTGAGCTGTCATGTTGGGAAGCCACCTTCTTCCCACCTGCAGTCATGTCAGTGGCTTCCTTCATTTTTCCAGTTTCATTTGGCCACTGTCTTGTTCATTCTGCAAGAAAAGTGGATGCAACATTAGAGATGTCATGGTGGGTGCCTACCATGAAAGTGACTTTACAATGACTACCATTGGGTCTGTGGGCACATACATCCTGCACTGTCCACAGCAAGGGATTTGTAAGCTGCATACGTTTCTTGTTTGAAGGAGGTTGAGCCATGGTGTTGACTCTATGACTGTATGCAGGCATACTGGGGATGCCCCCTCATTGCACATGTGCAGGTGGGAATTACCTGTGACATCATGATGATGTAATTATGGGTATAAAAGGGACCATGGGAACTGTGCTGGCTCAGTTTTGAGCTGCAGCCATGCCAAAAACAATGCCATAAACACATTCCTGTACATTCCCCTGCCTCTGCCATGAGTGCCTGTAGACACATCCACATTTACATCTGCAGATGCATCCAGCAATGTTTTTTAAGTACATATGTGGTGATGAGTGCATTTTGCTGTTTGTGTCTTCAATATCAGACTATCCATCTCTTTTTCAGTTTGGAACTCATTGAGTTAGCCTATGGTCCCACTGGAGGGGGCACCCTACCTACAACACATCTGACAGGTGCATGCAGACACCACACAGATTGTGCAGGTATATGGCCATCACCCAAATCACCCAAGAGTCATAGGCAGAGGGAAGCTGAGAGGACCAAAGCAGGATGCCATGACACCCAGGAACAGGGTACCAGATGCCAGGGCAACCAGCAGTCCATGGACAGTAATGGTAAGGTGACATGGGACAAGTGCTACCCCTCTCTTTGGCCCAATTGGGGCAGGGATGCTGACTATCCAGGCAACCTAAGAAGATGGCCAGCCCCAGTTCAAAGAGATAAGGGCACTTCACAAGTCAATCTCTGGTAGAGATTGATCACTACGCCAACTAAGGCACAATGTTGTCTGGATTTCAGCATGCACAGGAAGTTCCCAGCATTCAAGAAGTGGCGGTGACACTCATGCATCAGAACAGCAGCACCTGCATGCAGGTTTCCGCTCGATCTGAGGCA
>JBCAUI010519789.1:0-11971 GCA_038406195.1 Haplosyllis anthogorgicola | reverse complement strand
TTTTTGCGCAAAAATTCGGGCGCCCCAAGGTTGGCGCCCCCCCCCCTACAAGAAATCCTGGATCCGCCACTGGCTTACTACCAAATTGGTCAAGTTGACCCACTTTCTGACCATGAACCGTCGTGTTTATTTCCCAAGCTTTCTACATCGTGCACAAAATAAGTCAGTTATATCATGGTTAGGACAATTGTATTTTATGGTATTTTATTTATTTCAGTGGTGGTTTGGGCAAAATTAACAAAAAGAAATGATAATTTAAATATCATCATGTTGACACATATTCTCTTAATTTTTGTTTAATTATATATCACTACAAAAAAAGAAGGAATATATACAACGTATAAATAAACTAAATATCACATTTATTTTATAAAACGATCAGCTCTAACATCGTTAACAAATTGCTTTCAATCAGTGTTCATTAATTCTCTTTCTTGTAAACACAACAAAACAACGAACATCATTCAGAAACAAAATAATAATGGTATGGAGGCTTCTTCACAGGTTGACATGTCCACATCTTAGATCTGAAACCGTTCACATAACAGGCACGCTTGTCCGGATAAGGCATTTAAGCTTCAGCCCGTCTTCATAAACTAAACGAACCGTCCTTAACGGACTGACACTCATGCCATTATGTTAACAGCGCACCTTCATGAACTAAACGGACCATCCTTAACAGACTATAACACTGTAATGTTAAGTCAATGGGGTTAATGCTTAACCCATGCTTAACAGACCAAATTCGTGTCTGTTCAATTTTTGGAGATGCACTGCTTATCTGGTGCTGATGTGGTTGGTTAAGGCATTTACATACACACTACAAGTTGGCACTTACATTTGTGGCCTAAGGAATAAGGGTGACTCAAGGTTATGAAAATGCTCAATGGAAGAGCTTAAAATTCCAAATGGCTTATCGGGACAAGCATTTATGGTTATGTAAACGTACAGTGGATTTTCTTTTGGGCGGACCTTCTTTTGCACGACCAACCTTCGATCAGAATTTAGATGTAACACATTAAATTACACAGATAATAACCCTCCCTTGCAAGACCACCACCCCATTGCTGACCACTTTTCTTCCCAAAATTTGGTGGTCACCCAAAGCAAAGTCCGCTGTACTGTACAGGTCATCCCACTTAGCTAGAAGTGAAGCTTCAAAAAGTTCGAGCTAAACGAGAGTTCAAGTTAAACATTGATTTTATAATAGTTAACTTATTGATGGGACATTTTAAAAGGTTCGACCTAAGCAGAAGTTCAAGTTATCTGTGTTTGAGCTAAACGGGCTGAACTGTACATAAGAAAATTGATGACATGAACATACGTAGGATGAAGCGAAGTTTCACAAAAAAAAAAATTCCCACAGAAACCAAAGGCGCCACAACTAATGTCTGGAGTTTGCCACATCAAACGTGTTTCCCATACTTAAAATTTCCGAGTCATCAGTGAGAAAAGTTTATGCTGTGTTCATGTGATTAGACTGGGTTTATTTCAATGAATTGGCAACAGTGCTTTTCATTTTGGCCATAGATCCGACATGAAATTTTGGAATCAGAAACTTAAAACTCCAAAAGTTACACGTGTACAGTGTACTATGGACATACCTCCAAATACTTAACCATAATGGCACCATAACCCAACAGTTTTTTACACTTATACAACACTTTCAACGTTACCAGTGACTAGAACAAAAATGTTACATCAATGTAGATATCAGTTTCTTTGGAAATTAAAATGTTTTCTAGAATGGGTTCGTGCACATCACAAAATGCCCATCCACATTACTAAACTTCCAAACAAACCAGTATCTACTCTGTACAAGAATGAAGATTCATGCTTGAAAGACTTTTATCATGATGATCTAACAGTATGAACATACATGTTTCCCCATTTCCTTAAATATGTCACAACATTGCTCTTACACTTCTTGAATATAGTATTAAATACCGAATATCTTCTACATAACGCATTCTATAAAAGAGAACATGTACACTTGTCCCCGGATTTTTCGATATTTTTGGTGCGGGAAAATAGCATCGATAAAGTGGGATATCGATATAAACGGAACAATTAACATGAGGGTCTATTAATTTGGTGCAGAAAAAAAAGTATCGATAATAAGTGGGATATCGATATAAGCGATATCGATATATCCGGGGAGGAGTGTAGCTTTAGAATGACGCAATTTCTCCAATCAAATTCAATGTTACATGTGATATAGATGAACCAGTGTTGTTCCTTAAATGTTACCAGCAGTGCCTTGTGTACAAAATATACGGTATACGAATTTTCTAAATTGTTCGGCATTATGCACACAGTGCACGGAGCCATTTGTGACGAATGGATCTGCAACGAAAAAACTCCCTCCTAATTATAAGTGACATCTGGTTCTTCGTTTTGTCACAGATTTATTCTGTGGTGTAAACATTCTTGTTTTTGTACTATAAAAAGGATCATTTCTTTATTTTTAGTTCCAAAAGAATGTGATAACAAGGAGGAATGCAATTTTTTTTCTATCACCAACCAGACAACCCGTCACATAATCTCACCATTACACAAATAAACACAAATGCGCCTTAATTACAGATAAAGAATTGTGTACATCAGTATGAAGATGATGGGTATAGTTGTTTACATCTACAAAAAGCTAGTAACTCACTTAACATTGAACAATAAAATACCGTATTTACCCGAATTGGGGCACCCTCTCTAATTGAGGCACCTCCCCTTTTGGCCAGAATTAATGGAGTAAGTTCTGGTTTAATGCATTATTTTTGGTCAATCTTCATCGGTATAATGTAATGAGAGCTGTAAAATCATTAAAGTTAACTTTTTAAGATGACTAATCTCTTAATACATGTCAATTCCTGCATAGATTATGTGTTACACTACAGTGAGAATTACGTTTTTCCATTTTTTTAAAAGAGGCACTCCATCAAAATTTGGTCTTGGCACCGGGTGCCTCAATTTGAGTAAATACGGTATTACTAAGCTTGCAAGACTCACATTTGAGGCGTATTCACAAAAACGCTTCGAGTATACAGCACCATTAAATATTTTGCGTAAACAGGTCTTATTATCTGCCAAATATGGTCATGTCATGTAGAAATAAATTCATTTACATGTAGTATTAATCTTTTCAACAGTTTGCAAATTACACGTATGCATAATCCAAAATGATGATGAACAAACGTTTTAATAAACAACTACTGAAAGCACATACAAAAGGTAAATGCTGATTCTTCCCCTTGAAGTGAGAATGGTAAAACAGAAACTTTCCATAGTCAAAGTTGATTTTACGTGACACATTCACCCTTATTTTGTTCTTCTGTGTTTGTATTATTACGAGAAAAAAACTTTAAATGCCTTTATCCTTGATTTGGCAGTATATTTGATAAACAAACGTTTATTTTTGGTAAAGTATAAACAGAACACAAAACATCAAGCAGTGACCATCACTGGAAATAGCATGTTTTGCGCCTTTATCAAAAATGCATAAGACCCATTTCATAAAAATAATTTCATAACAAAACAAAGTGACACGGTGACACAGTATGTACTAGTCAGGCGTTGCTGGTGGTTCCGTGCTGAAGTATGGCGTTGCGTCCTGTACGAGTATTGTATGACATACGTCACAAACTTTCGACGGACGCAGGTTGGGTCCACTGTTGACGTTCTTACTCACGCAATCAGCACAGAATACCTTACCGCAATGTCGACAGTGATGCTAAAAATATTATTAAAGACAATATATACTTGCTATTGGCTGCATATTATATGTGCGAGAAACTTTGTTGTTGAATTATATGTTTTTGTAAATCTGTTGTTGCAATCCTTGTTGCAAACATCGAAAAATATACTTAGGTAGGCAAGATGTTTGCAACAAGAAGTCCTACTTTAAAACTGAAAACAGACCTATTGCAGACATACCCAAATTTTCTTGGCACATAAGGAAGTAGCCTCACAAAATGTGTGAATGTACAGTGGCACAAACTTGGGTAAACATTAAAGCTTGTATTACAGTAATTTTAGTGTATTTTAGTATGTTTTCTTCGTTCTTACAACATACTTTTGGAGGTCCGCCTACAACACCGGTGCAACCAAACGTAACAACTGCAGCTGACTAACAGGTTAGTCTGGTTGAGATGGCACCATAAAATGAAGGTAGTTCATACATAACTCCCCTCACGGCAC
The DNA here is from genome assembly GCA_038406195.1 of Haplosyllis anthogorgicola. Classification (NCBI taxonomy): domain Eukaryota; kingdom Metazoa; phylum Annelida; class Polychaeta; order Phyllodocida; family Syllidae; genus Haplosyllis; species Haplosyllis anthogorgicola. Next base: position 7,777 of record JBCAUI010519789.1, on the reverse strand, counting down.
CAGTAAACCTACCTTTCTCTTCGTAACAGTAAACGACACTTTACAGTTGGAACACTCGTCTACGTCCTCCTCGTGCTGCCATCTGACCTCCGTTTCTGACGAACGAATCTTTTCTAATTGTATCTGAATGAGAAAAACAGGTTTATGGCATTGGCTGCAGGAACATCCGAGGAGGTCGGCAAATGTGCCACACAAGGCATTTAAAATGTCTGTACTTGAAAAATTTCTAGTGATGCTTTTAGCAAATTGTAACTTTTCGTTGTAGCGTCAAACATCACTGTAAAATCTTTGTGCTAATATAGTAAATTTCAATCTGAAACGTAAAGATCTACAACAAAGTTTTGTTCTTATTTTGTCCTTTTTTCTATCAATGCTGTCACGGGATTTCTTTCAGTGAAACGTAACTCAATAAACATGACATGCTTCATGCCCTCTGGGCAGAAACGTTTTCATGCCTAACAAAGTAAATGTGACGTAAAACTATGTTGTTACATGGACACGGCGACATACCTGCAGTGATTGCGATAGTTTTACGAAGTCTCTCTGTACAGCTTCACTGTTGTCTAGATCAACCTGTAACGACTGCACCTTTGCCTTGAGTGACGCAACTTCATTCTCCAACTTTGTCTGAAAATAATAAATATTAGTACTTAAATACAAGTACTTTCAACACTCATAAAATAATACACTCCTCCCCGGATATATTGATATCGCTTATATCGATATCCCGCTTATATCGATACTTTTTTCCCGCATCAAATTAATAGACCCTTATATTATTTGTTCTGCTTATATCGATATCCTGCTTATATCGATGCTATTTTCCCGCACCAAAAATATCAATATATCCGGGGACAACTGTAGTTCATCAAGGAAAAATAAACTTGATCCTGTTCCACTTTCTAAGGTCTTGAGTTTGCTAATATTTTCATTTGAACAGAATCTTCTACCAATTTCCATCAAGTTTTGCACCTTACCCTGGCTTTTGATTGTTCCTCTAGCTGGCTCTGCATACCGTTGATTAGTTGTTTAGATTTGGCCTGTATGCTCTTGAGTTGTGTGTCGGACTCCTTTAGCTTGCCCTCCGCCTCTGCACGCACCTGTGTCTGCCTCTCTAACTCAGACTTCACACTTTGTAACACAGCTACAATTTAACAAAGCTACCATCGTACTTTTAACTCCGTAAGAAAATTAAATCCAAAGCACTGTCCTGGAAAACACAGTGACAGTTACAACCAAAACTGTGAATATAAATAGAGAAGTCGGGAACCATTTGCAAATGGTACTTGTAAAACAAATCAGTCATACCTAGTTGCTCTTGTAGATTAGAAATCTCTGAAGACAAAGTCTCTTCAAGTGTCGTTTTCTCCTGTTGTTCAGCTACAACCTGTAAAGTAGAGGCAAACGCATTGGTCTAAAACTTAAAAGACTTTTTTTATTTAATTGTTTGGACTACATTTCCCACCGCACTTTGAAATCACGATTTCAAAGAAAAAAAAATTCAAATAGCATCTGAAACATTCTGTGCACAGCAAAATTCGGTATCGTCAGACACACTCTGTCACAAGTCAATCTGGATAATGTTATTTTTATTGATATTAGTGAACAGTTTGGCTTTTTAGGGAGCCAGATCAATTTTTTTTCGATCGCCGCATTTTGAAAATGCAATGCAATGTAATGTAATTCAAATCCTTACAAAATAAGCCTGATGAGCCTGTCTTTTATCGAAAGATTTCGTGTTGTGAAACTTAATCTTACTGAACCACATTACTGCAGAAGTTGTACTGAATCGAAAAGAACGTTTACCCGATCTTTAAGGAACATGATTTCGCTCTTGAGAGTTCCCTCTATGTGCTCCTTCGCAACTTTCGCAGTGATGAGTTCCTCTCGTGTCTTTAGCAATAATAAGTGCAGCTCCTACAAATGTGCAAGAAAATATCGTGATGGAGAAAGCTGTGGCAATGATCACTCAGCGCGACAAAATCTTTAAATTAGAATGCAACTGAATAGATAAACTTCACAGGTAAAATTAATAAATGCTGGTTTGGCCTGACCTATTTTTATTAAGTTTAGATATTAAATGTCTAGTTTAAGCCTGAATGCTGCCTTCACACGATGAGACATTGCAACACAGCTCTCACAGTGTCTTACCAAGTGCCTACTGTCAACATTTTAAAATGCTTGGTGTTTCTCAAATTAAAACTCTCAAATCTAGTAACGCAGCAACCAGTCCATAAAGATATCCATGTATCTTTAATGCGCATTAACACACCGGACGTCTTACCTCGACGGTGTTTGGCAGATCTATGTTTTCGTCTTGTAGCTGTTGTGAATGTTTGGAATGTTTTCCGACTAGTGAGTCGTTCTCCTCCTGTAGGCGCGTCAACTGCAAATATGTTACATTGTTATAATCAACCTTGACATCACTTCACTGAGGCCAGTTGAAGGAAATTTTGAGGGCATCGATAAGAAAAAAAACCCCAAAACAAACAAAAGACGAAACAATTTCGTTGAATATCTTTACTTTTCCGAGTGAAATTCAAGGGATCGGTAAACATAGCCCTTCATAGCGATATTCATTTAACATACAAACAATCTCACCTCTTTTTGTACGTCTTCTCTGTTGTCGGTTAAAGTTTTCTGGAAACGAAACGAGAGACACTTAACTTTATGCAAATATTACTTTCATAATACAAATGTTTCCCTTCATACAGCGACATAACCTTGAATGTAAAAGTACTAATGTAAATATTTTACATCATAAATTCGCAAAACTCACCAGCTGTACTTGTAGATCGGCTTGGATCTGAATAAACTGCTGCTTCATTCCCGTTATAAACTTCTCTTTATCCACGAGTTGACTTAGTAATGTACCGATCTGTGCAATCAAAAATATTAATTACAGGGAAAAAATTGTATATTTTACACTTATTTGCACAATCAGAAGTCTAAACGATATTACTGTGTCGTTTTCGCGTGTTTCTCCGTAAATCACAGCCTCTCCAGGCCATGGTGTAAAATTGGTGCATCAGGAAGCAGGTCCACAACCAATGGTAATCTAACTCCAACCTTGGGCTGTTATTCAAACACATCACTTGCAACCATCTCCACAAGATGTGCCCAAAACATTACAGAACTAGAGTATAAACGCTGCTCACCTGTTTCTGTGACTCTTCCGCGGTGGTTTTCAGCGACTCTTCCACTTCTGCTGAGTACTTCTGCAGGTTCTTCTGCACTTGGCGTTCCATCTCGAGATGACGTTCCAGCGTCTTTATTTGAGCAGTTAATTTCCTCTCTCCTTGCTGAACCTACACCATGTCAAGCATAAACAGCTTTAACGATCTGGGACCACTTTGGAAAGTACCCTCAACAATGCCACAGTTTATTTTAAATTATACAAAGCAATGTCAGGTTTGATCAAAATGTACAAAATACACTGTTAACTCCCTCCTTCTTCGAAACCCCACAGATCTCGTGTGTTACATAACTGTAAACAGGCCTCCCAGAAAAAAAAAACTGCGCATAAAAGTATTTACTGTTGACATTTTAAAATTATTTATCTTATTTTACCTCTTGTAATTGTGCTTCGTAGTTATGACACATATCACAGGGTCGTCCCAAGCGGTCACGTGCTGCTTTCAACTGAAATATAAGTATACAGTAAAATCTGTTTTGAACGGCATCTGTTTTGGGCGACACTCTGCCTTTTACGGCATATTTTCGATCATATCTATTAGTATTCATGTTTATTTTATGGCACTACTGTGAAACGCAGCATACGGCACCATTTTATGACATTTTTACGGCAATTTTTCATATTTTTATGCCTCCAGTTGAGGATTTACAGACATTTGTGTTTGAGCAGTATCAGCAAACAATTTCAGTTCAAACTCAAATTGACACTTATTTACCATAGGCACTTACTATTCACAATTGTCTTTGGTAATAATAAGAAGAATTCACACATTGACCAAACAATGGACATAGTGTTGAATTGACAGCTATTCATTCATCAAAGGCAGTTGAGAATAGTATTTCACACATTGATGAATCAAACTTTGTATCAAATGATCTTTCAAACATATGTTTGTGAGTTTACTGTTATGCTTAATTGCATTACTTTAAAATAAATAAGACTATGCCTATCTATTCAAAGAACCATGTGTAGGATATGCAATAATTATGTAATAGACAACTGTAGTGCTTGAACCGCCATAACTGTTTTGGGCGGCACTCTGTCTTTTACGGCATTTTTCAATGGGAATTTGGGGGTGCCGTTCAAAACAGAGTTTACTGTACTACATTAGCGTATGTCTAACATGTTGTATTTCACATGATTTATTTCTCTAGGGTCGGAAAGCATCGTTAATGTCACAAAGTCAACTGTCAACTTCTTCATTTAAGACCAGCTTGAACTGATACTACATGCGGAAACAGTCCTAAATGAACACGTTATCAAGAGCAGCTTAATGTATGTCATGCTTTTTGCCCTTTTCGGTTTCGAAAACATCCGTCACCCTAACCAAATCTGCAAAGCATTTGTTACCAACATTTCATTCTGAAGCGAGTTCTTTTGTTGTTAGTATGTTTAGAAAACAGAAATTTTTTTGTCTTCAAAGGGAAACCAGCGAATACAGAATCAACAGAATACAGAATCTGGCATTTTGGCTTGAAATTAATCAAATCTGGTGTAATTCAGGTCCTAACGGCAAACATGGTCTTTGGCATTTTAGCTCAAAATTCAACAGGGTCAAGGTGTCCATGAAAAGCACAGAATGTTTCACATCTGAATTTAAGAACTGTTACCACAATGCGATGGCTACAAACAAGGAATCTTGATAAAACTCTAATTCATAATTTTCATTGGCATGTTTGATTGACATGTATGCACATGTTCAAGGTTTCAACTGTAGATGGTAAACTTTGAAGCATTTTACGCGCTCAGTGTGTGCATTTGATTGGATGTGCTATTAGTAGGCTTGCTGGTTAGTTGATATTATATACAGCACATTTTCATAACCCTTAACGCTTGTGCGGTTCAGAAGGTTGGCGTTGAAGTGTAAGGTTAGGCCAATGAGGCTAGCACTAAAGAAATGGCAGAAGAATGTAACTGCACAAGCGTTAAGATTTGTGAAAACGTGCCGATAGGCTTGCTGTATGCACTTAAAATAATGTGCAGTAACATACTACTTTAATGGCATAAGTATTATGTTTTCAAGCGTTTAGTTGGTTAGATAACGTTTGGCGCAAGCATTCTACTTGTGTACTCACCTTACTGTTTCTAACCTGTGTATGTATAGGGTAAGTGGTCATCAGTATGTTACAAGCAAATAACGTTCAAAATTATAATGTAGCTCTTACTGGTTGGTTTAGAAATTCTTAAGCACTTACAGGTTTTGGTCATAAAATTAAATGACTAAATGAATATAAAATGAAATGCTGTAACAGTGTTGCCGTTTTAAACGTAGAAGCACATGCTTAAACACACAATGCTATTCTGATTGTATGTTTGCCGACCATAGAAGAGGAAAGCGTGAGGTGCCGTGCATGCACAACTAACACTTTACACAAGTCGAACTTGAAAACAACTGACATTCAAAATTGGTGTATTTCACTTGGTGTGGTGTGCACTAAGTGCTGAGTTTTGAGCAATATTTTGCACTTGATGACTGTAGCTCCTGACATTTATAAGATATAAATTTATTCTGTTGGATTTAATTTGTTGTACGCACAAACCAACACGTAACAGCAGTGCACAATGATATGAAATATTCCCTTTGACACAGATCAAATAAAAAATATCAGCATCTCCGTCTAAATGAAAACATTTCTATCATCGTCGGGTGTAATTGTTTAACATTATGCGCGTAAACTCACCTCTTGTTGCATCATGAGCCACTCCTTCTCACTGACGAGGCGGCGCCCGACCATAGACACCGGTTCATGTTTTGATTGTTTTACGCTGGCAAGTAATGACTCACTGGCTTCTACCTCCGCCGTTGGTGCTACAAATCAACAAATTTACGTTACATTTTAAAGCATTTTTGGATCTTAGCTCAGATCTGGAGCCCCATTATTTTTGTGCCTGACATATTAATCACTGTTTCTCAACTTTAAAACCCTACAGAGACAACCATTACAGTGAAACCTGTCATGGGCGACCACATTTTGCACGACCAACCCACCATCCACGACCACAATACCTTGCCAGTTTTTCATACCAGAGGCTCACATAATCTGAATGGATTTCATTCTTTAGATAACTTAGTTCAAATTACCGTTATTCCTTACGGCTGAAAATTATGCTTGGAGCTCCGCCCAGGAGAACCTACCAGTTATAGCTTTTTGTTGTGCCTCGGTTAACGTGACAGAAGCGAACTTGCTTGGGCTGGCACGCGAGTCGTCGTTAGTGTCCCCCTCCGCGCCCTCTGGTAGCGGTGACGTAGATAGCACTATGTCCGTCCGACTGATGTTACCGAGACTAATTCGGTCTGCATCCTCCAAACTTCCCTGTGATGCTAGAGAAACTTTGGATTGTCTGATGTCCTCAGTGATGCTCGCCTGCAGAAACAATTGATTGTACAGTATAGTGGCATTCCTGCCTTCTACGGCATTCTAGTCAAACCTAATTTGGATGCCTCTCACCGCAGGTTCTACTGTATTTGCTTGGAATCGTTAATTTAGTAAACGCCTTCAAATATATTTTAAAACATGGATAAAACATAGGTCCTGATGGACCTGAACCTTGATGTGCGGTCTGTTCCTTTCATTTACAGTGTCAAAGTTCAATATGGCCTTTCACTATAACATATAGATCTACTTTACATGTAGATCGATGGTCAGAGAGTCAAAGTTGGAAAGGGGTAAAGTAAGTTTTTTCTAAACTTTATAATAACAAACTGCAGAAAACATTCAATCACCTCAGCTAAAAGGTCAGAGATGCTTCCCAACGAAGTTCTTCTTTCTTCTAAAATGTAAAACGAAACAGATTAGTTACGGATTACCACTACAGTATTTCAAACGTAACACAATACAATCTTAAATAACTGGGTTTCAGAATTCACTTCCTGTTGATAGTACTGCATAATACTTGCACTTTTTACTATTTTAATCGTAAGCTGTTTACCTTGAGATTTAGATTTCTGCATTTGTTCGAGTCTCTTTTGTTCTAGTTCATCGACACGTTTCTGTTGTGCTTCTCTTGCTGCATCAGCTTTTTGAAGCTCTGTAAAGTATCAATTAAGAACATTAACAACTGGTTGGTTACTTGTTACATTCGCCACGGATACCCTTTGCCTGGATATTCTGTTTTTCAATTTAACCAACGTTTTTAGGATTAGACTTTATACTGTACCTAGGATTTGCCGTTGCTGTTCAGCTGATAGAACTGATTCCATTCTGAGCATGTCCATCATCATGAGACGCTGTGACTCCAAGAATTGGTCGTTTGCCATTTGCCACGTCATCTTCAGTTCTTCGTGTTGTCGCTTCTCCACTTCCAGTAGCTTGCATACTGTATTAAATATATATTGCATATCTATATATCTATTTCTCCCAACGGGAGATTGCATCTAGCTATTTTAACAACCAAATGCTTCAAATTGTCATGATGTGAAAACGGTTACAATTCGAATGTTTTCTCACATTGATTAGGCCTTTTTTTTAATCATTTGGATTACATTGCACTTTCAGGACTTTCAAAGTGCTGCGATCGAAAAAAAAAAAAAAAATTGAACTTGGTCCCAAGAAAGCCAAACTGTTTATAAATATTGATAAA